>JAUKPP010263947.1:0-11662 GCA_032273245.1 Phyllaplysia taylori
TGTGTGTCTGTGTGTGTGTGTGTGTGTGTGTGTGTGTGTGTGTGTGTGTGTGTGTGTGTGTGTGTGTGTGTGTGTGCAAAATGCCTCTATGCCATGACCATTTAGTCTCTATATGTCTGTATATTCATGCATTATATACCTACAAGACAACATTGTGTGACATCTCTCTCTCTCTCTCTCTGTCTCTCTCTCTGTCTTCCTCAGACCAGTGACCCGCCAGGGACGAGACCACCGGCCAGACATGCTGCTTGCCTTAGGACAGAGCTCCAAGACCACCACCACATTGACCCACACACACTGACCACTGTCCACCTAAACATACACACACATACACACTGACTTACACGTGCAGATTCAAAAAGCAAACATACATGTACATTCACAAACACACGTACACACAGTAAGCTTGCAGCGAGTGAGTGTTTTTTTTCCCCCAGGGATAGGCAAGGAATTACACATACAGCCCTCTCTTATACACATAACCCAAACACACTGACACAAACAGGCACACATACACAGATTCTATTGTGATCTAACAGTACCTCGACACCCCAAACCATCATGAAGAACCGACGTGAGGACACCGGCTGCTGCAGTCGCATCTTCCTCAAGTCTATCATGGTGGTCTTCAACACCTTTTTTTGGGTGAGTAATACACAGACTTGACAACCTCCATCAGTTTGTGAGGAAATTCCCTAACTATGACCACAGACTACTAATAAGCCCAGACAGTACCTTCCTTTGATCTACGTCACACGCCGGCGAGTTAGGGTGACCTCTGACCTCGACCGTTCGCCATCTTAATTTTAAGGTTGATACCCAGGGTTGCCCTCATGCTTACTAGTTTTAGACTAGCAGTTAGGCATTCGCCGTGATGATTTGTTGTTGTTTTTTTATTTCAGAATCTAGAGTGTCTGCGTAGATCTAGATCTAAATCCCGAGCTCCCGTAGTTGTAGCCATTCATTGTCAGTAGAGTAGTAAGTAAAATTCATCTCGGTCTTGGCTTGGCCATGTTTTCTGTCGCTCGCAATCGTAAGATTAAAATGGTGACACGCACAGAATCATGGGTAATCGTCCGGCACTTTCCGCCTCTTCCGGGCATTCACGAAGTCGATATGTCCCATCTGGTAATAATAATCTGTGACTATGACTGCCTTTTCCGAGATTCCAGTTTCAGCGTAATAGACCTTTCCCTTACTCGATAAAAGTAGCAGCAACAGCCGGATTACCCGAAGAGAAGGGGACAGATCTGCACCTAAATGCACTGCATTAAAAATAACCCTGGGCTTTTCCTGCATAAAATTGAGTTAGGGATTGAACTATTTTCCCCATTAATTAAGCCACAGTGGAAAAACCTTTCTCCACTAAATTTGCTGACCATTGCTCTGTGATGAATCAAGTTCTCCTTGCTGTGTTGTCAGAAGGTAATCTACCAGTTTTTCAAGAAGTTCAGTGAAATATTTTTGTCTTAGATCATTTTAAGTTAATTGTGCCCTTTATACTTACCCACTGAAGTATTGGTTCCTAATGACAGATCTCAGAGTTCTTTAAATGTTGTCTCCTTTATATGCTCCATCCCATCCTAGCCTTGCTTAATGCAAATAAAATCTGAGTCCCTGCTCCAGGTATTTTGATGTCTTCGTCTCTACACGCTGCCATTCTCCTTTATGTGATTCCAGGCTCGCAATAGTTCACTCCCAAACTCAGCACTCCAGCTGGAAAAACCCAGGGTTATTTTTATGCAGTGCATTGAGGGGGAAGTTTTGCGCCCCCCCCCCCCCCCACCGCTAGTATAGAAAAACATTGTTCCTTTCCAAAGTATGTAATGCTATATTTAGTGTTAGGGACAGCTCTATTGACTTTGCAATGTCTATAGTTATGTAAAACCGCAACAAAACAAACCTACAACCGTTTTGCCCATGTCGTGTCCACAGATCAGCGGTGCGTTCTTCCTCCTGATCGGCGTGGCCAGCCTGTTCCTGCGGCACGAGTACGTCAGTCTGCTGGACAGTCAACTGTTCCCCATCACTACCTACTTGTTCGTCGGCATCGGCGGGCTGGTCATCCTGGTCGGGGCGATCGGGTGTATCAGCACCCTCAGGGAGATGAGAGGATGTCTTGTCTTTGTGAGTACATGCTGGTTGTCGTTTCGGCTGTTGTACGATTGAAGAGTGTTTTTCCAAAACTTGGTATTTGTGTTCTGGGAAGTTCTGAGAAAATCAGCCTCTTGCCTGATAAGCTTCTCATATTGCAAATGGTTTTTTTAGAGTTGAAAATTTTGGAAACTATAGTGTTTTGCATCAGCAATCTTTGAGAACGTCTATAAGATAAACATACTTCTAGCTGTGCAAAATCCATTTTCAACGAAAACACAACGACTGTGTTTGGGAAAAAACGCTCTTCAATTGTGGAGGTCATATTTATTTAGTAGAGTTTTGAGAGAATGAATGAAAAAACATTTGTTTATGAACACAAGGAGCTCCCTAGTGGCGGCCATTGGATATAAAAGGAGGTGCTCACAACCCTTAGTCCAAATCATAAATACAAACATTTACACTGGTGCACCAGGACTTGCACATAAACTCATGAGTTGATATTTTTCACAAGATGCCACTTTTATGTCTGTAGATAATGATGCTATCAATGATAACGTATATCATCAACACTCAGCAACTTGTCTAAAGTACCATCAGAATCAATGAATAAACAGGTAAGTATATTTAAGATAAAATAATGGCCTATTGTCATCAGATTTATTTTACCTTAGAAAAGAAAGGAAAATTCTTTATCTATACTGTTTATAAAACCTCGATAACAACACATATTATTTGGAACAAGTATTGAATAGTACCAATTTTTTTCACCGGCATCTGTTGTTTAATGGTAAGGCTCTTTACCTATCATGTGGAAGACCTGAATTCGAACCCACGTGAGGGGGATCTGCTCTTTTCCTGCTGGGATTTTTCCCTCCAAGCCCGGGTTGGTTCTGACATGCAGTGTTGATGTAACCTGACTCTTTAATAACCTTTCGGTGTTGCAAGGGACATAAAACTGTACTAAAAGAATAATTTTGCACCGGCGCTGTGATGTAATAGTTAGGCTGTTCACTTGTCACGCGGAAGACCCAAGTTCAATCTGGGTCTTTTTCTGCCTGGATTTTTTACCACCTCAACCCGGGTTGGCCAGACATGCAGTGTTGATGTAGCCCGACTCTTAAATGACCTTTCAGTGTTGCAAGAGACATAAAACTATACTACAACAATCATTTTGCACCGGCGCTCTGATGTAATGGTTAGGCTCTTCGCCTGTCATACGGAAGACTCGAGTTCGATCCCTTTCAGTGTTGTAAGAGACATAAAACTATACTACAACAATCATTTTGCTATATTTCTCCTCTCCTCCTTCCTCAGTATTCCTTTGTGCTGATGGCTGTGTTTCTGCTGGAGACTTGCTCTGGCGTGTTGGCCTACATGTACGAGAGTGCGGTGAGTCCTCACGACACTGCTGTGCTCTGATGTTTTGCATGGTCTCTTATGTAATGAGAAAAATATTGACAAAGGCATAGTCCTGGATCTAGACTAGTTCCAAGAATATGCCTTTGTCAATGGTGGGTCTTGTTTTTTTCATTTGCGAAATATGACCATAAGAGAGTTCAAAAGAACTCATATGAAATGTACACTTTATTTTCTATGCTAACTAATTTGTTTTTTCTCATATTTTGTATTTATAATTTTCTCTCTCTTTGCATCTGTCTCTCGTCTTTTTTTTTCCACTGAACGCCAATGTAGAGTCACTTACATGTGCAATGTTTGTATCTGTTCAATGTCATGCTAAAACAGCCAGACTACTTGACAAGCAGGGTCGAAGTGGTCCGTCTCTTAAATGACCTCAGAGTGTTGCAAAGGATGTAAAACTGGTAACGAAACCAAACCAAGTGTTACAGTTGTGGTAATCTTTTTCCTGGCCCTGAAATGACCTGATCTTGTCTCCACAAACAAACTCACCATTTGGAAATGAGTAAGAGCACTGGCGCTGTGGTGTAATGGTTGGGCTCTTCGCCTGCCATGCAGAAGACCCGAGTTCAATCCCGAGCGCGGAAGATCCGGTGTTATCCTGCTGGGATTTTACCCTCTCAGCTCGGGTTGAAGTAGCCCGTCTCTTAAATGACCTTACAGTGTTGCAGGGGAGGTAAAACTGGTAACCAAACCAAACCTTAGTAAGAGCGCTATATTTTTTTTTTTTATCTCCTTCACTTGTTCAGATTCACGAGGAGTTGGCACGGAACCTGAACAAGACTCTTAGCACGCAGTATGGCCTTGACCCTGAGGTGACGCGAGCCGTAGATGCCATGCAGTCCAATGTAAGTTGTTGTGGGTAGCTAGAATCAGTTAGGAGCTATTTGTTTATAGAGACGCCAGCTTCTTTTGCTGTTCCAGCCAATAAAGACCAATTTTTCTTAGGTTTTGAGTAATTTATTTAAAGACACACCAGGCTTTTTTTACCGTTTAGCTTCTTGCCTAGAGTGTTCAATGTATGATTACATCCATATAGAACGTTACTTTTGACATCCATATAAAATGTTACTTTTGACATCCATATATAGAATGTTACTTTTGACATCCATATAGAATGTTAATTTTGACATTGCCAGGAAAGGAAGAAGGCGGTGAAGGAGTTAGGTGGGTTTATGGAGGTTTGCTTTCTGTCTAGATGCAGGTTTAACCACATGGAGGTTTGTTTTCTGTCTAGATTCAGGTTTAACCACATGGAGGTTTGCTTTCTGTCTAGATTCAGGTTTAACCACATGGAGGTTTGCTTTCTGTCTAGATTCAGGTTTAACCACTATTTGCCTTGCACAGATCTCACAGACTTGCACTCACTATGTTTTTGCTCTCCACTCTCGACAGTTTCAGTGCTGTGGTACTAACTCCTACTTAGACTGGGAATTCTCAAAGTGGGCTACGGACAAGTCTGCGACGGACCTGAACCTTGTACCTAGTTCGTGTTGTATCACGCCAAACACAACCTGCGCCAGTGTTCTGCACCCATCCAACATACGCGAAGAGGTGAGAGCTCCAGGGATGTTTTAGTTGTGGATCAGGGGCTTGGGTTATTCACCCTTCAAGTAGTCTTGTCACCCTACAGAGCCATGGCAGTCCAGCTCTGTACCCGGGAGAAAAGAGCCTTAGAATTGGCACCTCTAGCACTGCAATACTGCCGTGATCTGACAAAACACAATTTCTCATTTACTTTACTGTGTGTGAGTGTGTGTGTGTGTATGTGTGTACATGAGTGCGTTTGGTTGTATGTGTCAATGCTCGTGCGAGCTTTGAGTATGTATGAAGGATGTTATGCTAATCTGTATACGCTGTGATTGTAATGCGCCTAGAGCTTATTGGGATTTGGCGCTATATAAAAGACCTTTGTTATTATTACTATCCTTGACTGCTGGACAACTAGCTAATGCCATTGTGTGTACGAGATAGAGCAACTGTATGTTTGTTACATAGTGATGATGCTGTATAGGGTAATTGTGTCTTGCTCTTCCTTAGGGCTGTATCGTGGAGCTGGAGAAGTTCCTGCGCCTTCACCTCATCCTGATAGGCGGCGTGGGACTCGGCTTGAGTGTGCTGCAGATCTTTGGAGTTGTCTTCTCTTGTTGCCTGGCGCAGAAGATCAAGGAGGAGATGGATGTCTAGTGCGGCGTGACGGGAACCCAAGTCCTTGAGCTCCGCCAACACGCGCGCGTGTGTGTCTGGGTGTGCGTATGTGAAAGGGAGTGTGCGCACTCAGGAATCTATAGATTAATCTGATTGCTAACTTGTGTGTGTATTGTTTCTGCCTGCGTGTTGTGGGTGAGAATTAGCTGGTTCTGTGTTCACTTTTTGGTGAATTGAGAAAACTGACGTCAAATTTGCCAACCATTCTATTTGCTTTGTAAAGTTGGAAAGGAAATCTCCTATTCATTTATACAGATTATTTCTTACAGATTCGAATTCGGAGATAGGACTTTGCAACTCAAGGACTCTGATTCAATATCTTTCTTTAAAAAAGACATAACTGGACATAGAATCAGTTCATTCTCAGCCCAAGATGTGTCTACCAATGACTTATCAGTGGGGATGGCCCCTGCGAATGATATCATGTGTGAAAAAAAAGAAGAAAAATTTGGGGTACCTGGTGTGTGTGTGTGTGTGTGTGTGTGTGTGTGTGTGTGTGTGTTTGCGTTGTTGATTAGTTGTTTGTTCTGTCAAATGCAAACTGCCAAAGGCTGTGAGTCGTGTTGCTCCTGTCTGTACTTGGCAATTGTTTAAGACCTCAAAACATATTTCTTCCATCAAACAATGTTTTATAACAACGAGGACTCTTTCATGCAGCTTTACATTGTTTCACATGAAATGAAGAATGATATGAGCTTTAGCGAACGACTTAAGATCTGGTAGTTAGGGAGATATGTTAGTGTGTCGTGGAGCAGAAATGAAGAACGATATGAGCTTTAACGTATAACATAAGATCTGGTAGTTAGGGGGATATGTTAGTGTGTCGTGGAGCGGAAATGAAGACTGATATGAGCTTTAGGGTATGGCATAAGATCTGGTAGTTAGGGAGATATGTTGATGTGTAGTGGAGCAGTAGGTGCGTTTGTAAAATTACCAAGTCGAACATCATGTGCTTTGTCCAATTATGATTTGTGCATTGCAAGAAGGAGAATGTCGTTGCTGCTCTCTATTGGTATATAATTCAAATTTGGGCATTTTCTTTGGATTTGAGCCAATAAATAGCCCTATCTATGATCTGTTTCTAATTTTAAACACTTATGACACCTGACAGTCATCATTTTTCTTCATTTCTCTTTCCATGGATGTCAGTTTTCTGCACTGCCTTGCAGTCTCTATCCACATAGAGCCAAAAACTAATGAAATGGAATGGAAAATATTCATGGATAACGAACTGCAAGGACGAGGAGCAGTAACAAAAACCTACCAGTGCAACACCTCAAACTCTACAATTAACTATTGAGTCTCGAGGTATCAGTTGCAGTGTAGACAAAGTTCTTATGTTGACATCTGCATAAGGTTTGCTCCTGGCTTTGTTTTATATCTGGTGGGTTTGTTATCTCATGGGTGGGATCTTCAGAGAGAAGACGACTTGACTGGCTAATGAGACGGCTTTATTGGCTAATGAGACGACTTTACTGGCTACTGAGACGGCTTTATTTTCTCTCGATACAGCTTATTTTTTGTTGTTTCATTTTTCTCTATCATTTTTGTACATTTGACACAGTGAGTTACTGCAGGAGAAACGTTGACATGAGTAGACATATATCGAGTAGGATTTTGGCCTGAATTCCATGATTTTCTGTTTTCTTGATATATTTCAGTTTTATTCTGATACACAGTGTTGTGATTTTAAATTTTTTTGCTGTTTGAGTATGTGTCATGGCATTAAACAACAAGCTTCCAAGGAATTTGTGCAGCTGAAAGCGGATCTGCAGTGTATGTATGCACTACTGATTTTTTTTTTCCCTCATGGTTCACTGTATCACCTCGCCTCATAATGCTAATATCTTGTTGTAATTCTCTATACCGGTACGTATAAGTCCGTACTTTATAAAAGTTTTTTTTTTCATCATCATAATCTGTGTTTCTGAACTCTTCATCACATAAGAAAATCTAATGAGTAGTTGATCAACAGAAGTGCTTTAATGTCACCTGATCTTACATGCTTTAATTGTAGGAAGCGTCCGACTTTCTGGGGTTTTTTTTGTCTCCTCGTGAAGAATTTTCTGAAACAGACTTGCTCGTCTAGAGAATTCCAATAATGATCTGCGGTGTCCAACTCGGCCTGAGAGACATCTGTGGTGCAGTAGTTAGAGTCTTTGGCTATCATGCTTTGATAACAGTGGTTTCAATGACAGGCCTAGCAGAACTGACAAATTTTGCTCTTCTCTGCTCTGATCTTTTTTCGTGAGCTGGGTCAGCCATAAGGTCCAGCAGATACCACCAGTGAAGTTTCTTCCATTTTCCACCCACCCGTGTGTTGACCCGAGGGATGGAATTTCTTTCCTGTACAAAATTTTCTGTTATTCTGTTGATGAAATTATGAGCTGATCTCTGTGTGTCTGTGTGTATTTTCTAAGTGTGTCTCTCCATAGCAAAATGCTTTATGTATGTACGGATACAAGTAGATTTACTTGTAAAAGATAGTGAAAACTTCTTTTTTTTTAAATAACGGTATGGAAAAGTATATTTCTGTCATTATTAAATCCAAAGGGTCTTTTTATTAATGAATAACATTTTGTTTTTAGTTCAAAACATAATTCTTATTATTCTTGGCGTTGAACTGAAGAACTGGCAGACATGTACTGGTACACATGTACTTGGAGCTGCCCAGATTGGGCATTGAGCTTTCGTTGCTCTTGCTTCTACTGTCGCCTCGTCTCATATGTTCGAGAGATTTAAATTTCAGGGAAGGGTTTGCTGTTAATTTCTCCTTGACTACTGGCCGTGGAGCTCATCTCCTCACCAAGAAACTGTAGGGAACTTTGTGTGTGAGACTTTTCCTCTACATCTATGCTGGTGTGTTGAGTTTTAGTTGACCAATTTGATTTTTTGTATCCCAGCTGCTTAGTACTGTTTCCTGCTGAGTCCTTTAACTTTAGTCGTTCATGTCCATCTTTCTTTTTTTTTTTTTTTCCGGGAAATTGTTCTAGGGTACGATCTGCATTAATGCACTAGCTTATTTCTCCTTCAATAATATTATCATGGACATGAAAGGAATTGAAGTTGAGCAGAATGGTCCAAAATCTCTTTGGTTATCAGAATTTTATCTTGGTTACGAAACATATTATATAGTAATGTAGCATTTCGGTGATGCTTTTCAGCTGTGTGTTATATGCTACTAGCCAAGCTAGCCACTCTGCTAAATTTGTTGTTAGTTTTTTGCTCTAGTAATTGAATTCAACCTGACTAAAGCTGATGTTGCACTATAGTGTGCCAGTGACGTCTCTCTTTCTGATGTTTCTCTTCAAAATCCTCCTGACTTTATTTGTGCATTCCACTCACACTTGTTATTTTCCAGCTATTTTATTTCCTCTTTTTGTTCTCTGTATCTGATCTGCCCCGAGGCGTTCCTGCCGGTAGCCCTGATGGCTCGGGGACCTTAAGATTTGGTTTCAACGAACAAGTTTAAAATTGCTGGTCTTTGTTACAGAAACTTTTTTCAGTTCCGTTCTCTATTTTCTTATTCTGATGGTTGTGCTCTTTTTGACTTTTGATGCGCTTGTATTTATACTGGATTTTTATTCAAGTTAGTAGTGTGTTGTTTTCTTTATCTGTAGCTGAGATTGTGGAAACTTTGTGCGACTTTGTGCATGGAGGTTGTGACAAGCTATGAATTGTATGCAAGATTTCATGTACAAGGATTGTGAAAATGTTTGGTAGATCTTATGTACGAAGATTGTGAAGAACCTTCAGTAGATCTTATGTGCTGGGATTTCAAAGAGATTTTCTAACATTTTTTGTATGACGATTGTGAGGAGTATACTAAGATTTGATGTACCTGGATGCTGAAAAAGTTTGTAAGATTTTATAATTTTATGTTATGAAGATTGTGAAAAGCTTTACAAGATTTTAATTCAAGGATTGTAAAGAGCTTTGCAAAATTTTATATACAAGGATTGTGAACAGTTTTGCAAGATTTTAATTCAAGGATTGTGAAGAGCTTTGCGAGATTTTATGTAAGAGGATAGTGAAGAGCTATTTGCGACTGTATTTATGGAGGTTGTGAAGAGGCAAGTAACATTTTATGTACGAGGATTGTGAAAAGCCATGTAAGATTTCATGTTCTGAGATTGTGAAGAACTTTGGACGAACTGATGTTTGGAGATTGTGAAAAACGTTAGACATTTGATGCTTGAAGATTGTGAATAAGTTTGTAAGATTTTTGTGTCCACGAAGATTATCAAGAGGTATGTGAGATGTGGTTCACGAGGATTGCGGAAAGCTTTGTACTGTTTTATGCATGGAGTTTGGAAAGTTTTGTAAGATTAACGACAGTAAATCTATCAAAAGCAATCGACTCTTATGTAACTAGTTCCATCAACAAGCATTGTTTGGAAAACTTGTCGCGTGTTTATCAGACTGCATGGGCATCCAACAACTTTCAGCAGTCAGAGAGAATATAAATAAATGAACAACTCAACTAAAAGGTTAAAGGTTTATTTTACAAATGTTTGCTAACATAATGTTATATTACTCAATTTGTATTGGATTTATGACCTTTTTGCGTTTATGTACAAAAATTTAAGACGAGAAACTGATGTGTTATTTTCACTCAGTGTCTGGAAAGGCTCCAAAGATATAAGGACAAACTTCGACTCCTAATAATACATGTATTCAATTATTAAGGGCATCTTCACGTTGATCAAGCTCTGACTGACATGCTGACGAGATTTTATTTTTATTCAAAGTTTCACAACTGACTTTTTATTTATATTTGTCTACGTCGTATATTATATACCATTAGTCATAAATAGCTTTAATTTATTTTCATGAAAATCATTTGACCCATGTATTATTGTGGAAAGCATTATGATTGCGTATTAAATCTTCTGTAATGAGAGCCTGTAAATAATAATTAATGTCATCAAGTGAAATTGTTGTCAATTTTTTATGCTGTCTGCAACATAGGAGAGTTGGTTTTTGGTTTGGTTTATAGTTTTACATCCCTTGCTACACTGTATACGGTAGCCATTTCATTTAACAACAGGGATGGAATATTTCTGTAAATGTACGGAAATCCGTAATTGTGATTTGCTGTCATTTTCCAGAAGTGGGACCTGACATCCATTTCAATGGTAAGCCATTCTACTATGTGTAGAATCTAGAGTGGAATGCACAATGCTAGTCGGCTGTTTTTTTCGACTAAATGCTCCATTCCATAAAAGTGCAATTTTGATACGGGAGTAATTTTCAATTTAACTCACCCCACCAGCACGGGATTTTGTGAGCTACTTTGAGTATTGCCGATTATGGAATGGAACACTTAGCAAAAAAAACCTGCAGACTAGCTTTGTGCATCCCACAACTACAATTGAAGAGGTATCTGTATAGCCCGTGAAAAGTTCAGTAAATTTTAGACTGCAGTTTCCATCCCTGATTTAAGAGACAGGCAACTCTGCCCCTGCCTGTCAAAGCCAATGTGGGCTGAGACCACTGAGAGAAAACCAAAATCAGTTGAAAGTCACAGATACGCACCGTCACTTTGGAATCGAACTCTGTTTTTCCTGCTTGATACGGGAAGAGGTGTTGATTAAATATTCTCAACTGGTGATTAGAGGGTTTTCAGTTGAGGTCTGTCCCTTCCACTTCTTTCAGTATTTCTGTTACCTAAATCTACGTTCTGGGTGGCCACTCTGGTATGGTCTGCTCCTTCTACAGTGGAAACCTGATATAGCAGGGATGATGGGACCAAAGCAAAATCCATGTTATATCAGATCCCTGTTACAACGGATATCAAGGGAAGCAACAATGGATTGACAAATGTTTGATTTGTTCAAATCATGGATTATCATACAGTACATCTGACGGTCCGTGTCACTGCGTGGACTGTCACTGGTCAGTGGTTTAGCCCATGGCAGCAGTATTGTAAACCCCCCCC
>JAUKPP010263958.1:0-11661 GCA_032273245.1 Phyllaplysia taylori
ATTTGTCACTGTAACATGACCATGCCAAATTTCTCGTCAGAGACAAATAAACGTTCTGATTCTGATTCTGATTCTGATCTAACAAACACTTTATAATGTGCGGGGCATACATAAAAACCAGTCAAAATCTAGTGACAATGGAACGGGTGGTTGCAGAGATATCGGGCTTCAAACGTGTCCAAGAATTTTGGAACAGTTTATAGTGTAGGCTCTGCTGCTGACTCAGAAAAGTACTTACTTTGGGTGGAAGACCAATTCTGTTGAAATGTTTGCCG
Source organism: Phyllaplysia taylori (assembly GCA_032273245.1). Classification (NCBI taxonomy): domain Eukaryota; kingdom Metazoa; phylum Mollusca; class Gastropoda; order Aplysiida; family Aplysiidae; genus Phyllaplysia; species Phyllaplysia taylori. The sequence goes on from JAUKPP010263958.1 coordinate 276, forward strand.
ACAATAGGAACCCGATTATAAATATTACGCTTTGTCCTGGCTTTGGCTCGGTCAATGGCGCTGTAGTTGAAAGTCTCTGACGCCAGCCGCACCACCTGAGGAACACAAAGAAATCTCTCAAACTGATGGAAAACACATCCTTACATATTTGACAGTTCACTCAGGCTCGTGGCATACACAATAAAAAAAATACATTTACATTAAAATTTTAAAAAAATCAAAGACTATGAAATACACAAAAAAATACATTATATATAAATCAGAAGAAATTCCCAAAAGCACAAGACAAAAGACAAATGTAACTGACCTTTTCTAAGACATAAGACTGTGATCGTGCCTACCTTAGTCTTGGGCACTACATTCAGCCCCAGTTTTTCGTCCACTAGACTGGCTCCAGCCTCAGACAAGTAGCCCTGGTTGGGCACCAGACAGCTGCGGCCAAAACAGCAGGGACAGCAAAGTTTATGCATCCACTTGGTCCACTTGGGGTTGAGTTGACCGTACGGCTCCTCATCCTTGGGCTTGAACACACCAATGATTTTCTGTGAGCAGACATGAAATGAAAACATTTAGCATATTCATGATTTTCCGTGTGCAGGACAGATACACATATAAATATTGAGCATGATGATTTTCTGTGATGCAAAACGAAAAAAAAAATATGTAACAATTGAGCATATTCATGATTTTCTGTGGGCAGAACAGAAGTAAATGTTGAACGCATTCATGATTTTCTGTGGGCAGAAAAGAAACGTATCATTGTGAGCATATATTTATGATTTTATGATGAGAGAACATTTATGAGCTCCGACTCTTGGGGCCACCATTCTTCTGCTGTCTGTACATGTTCGTCACGGCTACTTCAGATCTGCCGTCTTATGACAGAAAAACGTATATGCCAAAAATGAAATTTTACAGGAGAGGCAAAAAACTGACTTTTTGTGTGTGCTCCAATTAAACTAAAATTTGGTCGATCTGATTATTTCATGTTAATATGCATTGGCCGGTCTAACTTGTGTCTGATTTGCTGAGGTATACAGTGAATAGTTATGGAGTAATTGATCAAAATTTCTTTTGTCATAACAATATCAATGAGGCAGCTTATCAAAGCTTATGACAGAAAACCGCAAATGTCATATATGTTTTCAAATTTTCTGCTTTTCCTCAACAGTTACGACAGAAAAACGTATATGGCTATTTACGGCTTTTCGTCATAAGACTTGACGTGGGCGTGTGGAAGCGTTAGGCAGTATTTGCACATATACGTTGACTTTAAGAAAACATTTTGCAAACAACGCTTTAACAATAGAACTTCGAACAACAATATCGAAACAAATTGCCTTTTTTTTATTAGGTTTGAGTGTGTAGTCTAGCATTAACTGACCAGATGATTTCAAAATCAGTTTGGTTTGGCTCACTGTAGGTTCTAATAATAGTCAATACATGCAATAGCGATCTTTCTTTGTTCCAAAAATGTTTTTTAAAAGAAATCAAATACCTCTGAAGTTTGAAACTAGAATCAACAACAGGCTAAAGCTGTGCTGAATAACAGAAATTTAAAGACAAGCTACTTCGGTTGTGGCACAGAAGGAAGAAAAAGAGAGAAAACTTGATACCAAAATCAATTAAACTCATATGAGTTGGTTAAGTTCAAATGAGAAGTTGCAAAATGCCCTTTGCAAATTTGATTATTATTTTGTCAGCATGACGATTGATCTAAGCTTAGAAAAAAAAAAACGTGTGAAGAGCTGACTATCTTTATCCTGTCTACCGGATGATTGTCATATTTTTCTTCTTTCTGGGCTGTGATCCAAGAACCGAAAAAGTTTCATAATACATGGCGACAAAAGGCTGGGACTTAATCGGGCTATTGGAAAGGCCAGTTTGATACATCTTCCGAGCTTTCATATGTCGTCATTAGTGATATTTGTAATTGTTGAATAGCTGGCGTTCAAATTCACACCCAGATTTCTTTTTGTGAAGACGGAATTCTTTGCAGACATCACATTCTGCCTAAATGGATGAGCGAAATGTCAAGCCTTCGACTATTTGGTAGATAATAAAAGTGTTGTGTTCGATAGATTACGTCCAGTAGTTTCTTAATATTTGGTGTACATAACACAGAGACAGAGATCTGAAGAGAGGTGCCGGCGATGAGGTCAATGAGCCCGCCGATACTAAGACATGGTAGGGAGAAATTGTTCTATGTGATCAGTGATGATTTGATGGTCAGTTTTGTGTGTTGGTGGGTGTTTTCCGCGTGGATCACGTTAATTTTCAAGTTGAAATGATAGGGTCAATCTTTCAGCTGTGTCGCTGTTTTCCTTGAAAGCAAGGGTGGTTTAAAAGAAAACTTTTGTACTCCCCGTGAGCAGAACGTAAAGAGTATTTGAATGTGCAAACTTTCACCACCTTTGGAAACTCTTTAAACATTCTCCCCTGACAACATGACGTTGAATAAATTTCCTTTGCTCAACCCAGTTTCAAGCCAGAAAAGTTCGTTTATTTTGTTTCTCTTCGCCTCATCAAAATGAACTTTAGTACACTTTTTCTTACACTTATCATCACACCCTTTTTTACACCGTATTCTCCTTCCATCTGGCATGTTTAATAACTTAGTCTGCACGCCGTTCTTCTACATTTTTGCGCTTCCGCATCTTCCGTTCTTGCCAATGGTATCAGTTTGTTCATTTGGGACTGGGATCTTTTTCTGCGGATAATGAGTTGTTGTGGACGGCAGTAGTTGTGACAGCTCATTTGGTGAGACCGCAGGGTTTCTTTTAGCGCTTAGCGAGTTTATTCATTTGTGTAATACGAGTACAAAGACTATGTTCTTCTTCCACGGTGTCGTCGGAATTTAGTCTGTCAAGAATTGTTTTCTGTTGAGGATGAATCAGAATTGTTTTCACTTTCTTTCAATTGAAACTGTTCTATTCCCCCATGCTTATTCATTCTATGTAGCTTTTTCTGCTGCTTCGTTCAGCTCACAACAGAACAATATTATAATGATAGAAATAATAATAATTATAATAACAATATAATAATGAGTATTTTATAGCAGATAGTGTGAATTGCTTACGATGCTTAACAAAGTTAGCCTTCTTAGTGTAAGTGCAATACCATTGCGACAAATCGAGTGAAGATTGATTGTTGGTTCTTGTTCTTATTTTATCATTGCCGTAGTCAAAATGTGTAACTTAATACCTTGCCTCATTCTGTGAATACAGTGACAAGTTTTAAGCCCCCGGAGATACATAAAACTTCTTGTAATAATGTGGTTGGAGCTACAGGTCATTGAAAAGAGGCGTAGATTCACTAACAAGCCTAACAAAGCTTAAAGCTCAGGCACACCATATGACCTGATGTGTCGAAAGGCATCACACCAGTGCTGTAATTAGCAACAATATGAAAGTCGTTCGGACTTGCAAGACATATCTAGGCTTGACCAAAAATGCAAAATAAATTGACTGCCAGTCGCAGTAAAACGAGGGATCAGTACACTGTTGCATCTCTTACAACAAAAAAACGCAAATGGCTATGCGTTTTTTTGTCATAAGTTTTTGCATTTTCTGTCACAAGAATTCCCTTTTCCAAAAATAATTAGGTCACAACGCATATATTCAAAGGCCCAAAACTTCCCCATTTTCAACCGCACAGCCACCAAACCAAGATAGAAAGACGCGCCATGAAAAGTACTACCTCATCTGCATAAAAACGCTATTTGACCTAATTACGCATATACGGTTTTTTGTCATAAGACGGCAGAGATGTGGTCATATCCACACACCAAGGTAGTTTATTAATAAAAGTCCCCGTTACTCCAGGCATGATGTGGTCACACACAAGTATTGTAACTTGATTTCTACCCATTGTCTGACACTTCATCACAATAAACAGCAAAACTTAAATCTAGAAGTACTTATTGATTGACTGAAAAAATATCTCTAAAAACACAGAAAGTTCATTTACACCATCATATCCATGGCTCTCACCCAAGTAGATTATTCTTAGACCTTTTCTTTTTTTCCCTATGAAGCAGACCTAGTGGACAGTTTTCAATGTAAAAAATTATTGGGTCCGTTTCTTTTTTTTTGCATGATATCGATCACTGGTCATCACCCACCATGCATCAAAAGCCCAGGGCTCTATAATCCTACAGATTTGAAATTATCCAAATTAAAATACAAGGTGTTTTTTTTATATTGATTGATTCTATACTGGAATAACTAGGAAACGGTAAGAGATGGAAGTAAACAGTCTTTTGAGCATTATTCACTGGCCATTTAAGTTTTGTCTTGGATACTTTATAAGATTGTGTTGATAAAGAAGGCATATTATTAAACGGAGTTAGCGGAACATGGCCACTTTTAGGTCATGGCGCCAAAACAGAGCACTGGTATTCCAAAGGGAAGACTGCCAGGAACCATTGTAAGGCAATAAAAAGTGGGTTAAAATTGTTCATCCAAACAGAATAATGTCTACAAAGCTCTGGCTTTATGTCATACAAAAAGAAATGAGTGTTTTATTGTTTGAAGTTAGAGAGCGATGGATGTTTCTCGGGGTATCAACTCAATGAAGTCGTTTTTGTAATCAAACGGGCACAATGCAATTCTCAAATCGACTTCTTGCTAGCCTTGTTGTTTTCGCAATTCATTCGACCAGTTTCTACCAAATTTTCATACCAAGCTCTGGTTGAGTTTTCGATTGTGCTTTTCTTGCCTCTGATTAGTTAGAATCTTCTCAGAATTGCAGGCGCGCGATCTGCTCTGTACCCGCATAATTCACTCCGGGGAAATGCGATATTGGCATCATTTCTACGCTGTAAAAATCAGAGTCTGTTGGCAAAAACTAGCTGTATCGCACAGCCTATCTATGAAATCGGGTGATTTTGGTACCAGAAAAAACTTAAATGGATGAGGTTTAGCTTGTTGAAAACAGAATGTTTCTATCTCTTACCGTCTTTGAGTTATTTTAGTTTAGAATCGATCAATATAATAAAAACACCCTGTCCCTGTAGTTATATTTAGACAACAGTTTTGGAACAAATAGGAAGTTTTTTTCTCCCGTTCAAACTGGCCCTTGCAGAATTTTACTTTCAGCGATCCCATGTTACCCTTACTAAATCTCATGTCCACAGCTACCACCTGTCTATAACCGCCACTTTTCTCAATGATCTTGAGTGACAATTATGGGCAGGTTGGACAGTAATAATATTACAGTTACCTGATCTTTGTTTTTGACAAAGTAACATCCACTGGTGCCCTTCGCACTTAGTTTGGGTTCGGTCCCGGCATCAATAGCCACCTCCACCTCACGTACCATGCCTCCAAACGTGGGATCATCAGGGAAACTGTTGTAACTGATAGGGCCACTGATGGATTCATAGTCTTCCATATTCCGGGAACCTTGCCGAGACACAGGTTTTGACTTGCTACTCGACCCATTTTCTGGCTCCTTTTCAACAATTGTGACTTTGTCAAGCTTTGCTTCTGCCATCCTCGCCAGTCATTTGTGAATTTATTTCACTTCCCTCAAACAAGTCTTTCCCCCATCATCTCATTTCAGTCAAGTTCAAGGCAAACCTGGACATGATAAGTAAAATTTTAATCTCGAGTCAGAAAGATAACCCACTAACCCTAACGGTCAACTCTTCAACTCTCTGCGAAGCACATGTCAGTAAGACCTAAAAGTAAAAAGCTATAAACTCTTTAACTCTCTGAAAGTGGAGAGAAGCCAAACTCAGGGATTCTAGCACAACCTGACATAAAAACTCTCTGCTTTGGAACCATGGCAGGAACTTCCATGTTCTCAAGTAGTGAAAGAGGATTATTCAAATGTTGGTAACTTAGTCCCTGCTGTTCTCTGTTCGCGGAATGCAAGGTGTTCATTGTGTTCGAGTTCTACTGTAAAAGATGGAAGAAAAATTAAACAGGCAAAATTTTGGAAAAACTCCTCGTCTTCTACATGAGTATACGTTAATCGCATTCATGAGGGTGAACGAGTGATGTGATGGTACAATACAGTGATTGGAAATTTTTACAACTCTGTTGGCCAGTTGCGAGCATAGCTTTGTTCATAATCAGAATTTCCGGATTTTTAGTTTAGTCAGTCCCTTCAATGGATCTTAGCAGTGACTTTTGTACCGTATCGCAAAAGATTCTGTTTTCTTAAAACTTTGGGATGCTAAGTGAACCAAGATCATAGCGGGTGGGGTTGGAGGTGTAGATTACAAACTACTGTGATAAAGATTTTTTTAGAAAGACTTCCATAATTAGCTGCACAGTCTCAAACTCCCTGCCGTCCTAGCCAGGTATGAAAACAAACTCTGAAGTCACGGATAACTTGAGATCGCCTATGATGACCTACTCACTAAAATTCAGCTACTCTTGATAAAAACATTTAAGGGTGCCAATCATATTCAAGACACACCTAACTCATCTCATCACAACCACCCTTTCATAGACCATCTCCTGAGCACAGTTCTATCCACTCATAGCTGAAACAGCCAAAGATGCTGGTGCCTCTATAAACAACTAACTTTAAAGTTTTAAAAAATCTATCCATTTATGAAACAACATAACAGCTTGAAAAAAAGCACACAACATCACAATCAAGACTCCTGGAGGCTGGGTGCACATTATATTCCTCCAAAACGTTGGCAATCCAGCATAAAAAACGCAGTGTCAGTCTACACAAAAAGCCTTGAATAAGAAGTATCATCGGCCATGAGAGCACAACTGGCACTGAGGCAGAATATATCCAGTACTGACCTACATCCACAGATAAACCTGTCTCACAGTCAAGTCTGCCTTTTATAGGTCAGCCATAGCCTCAATAAACAAAAACTTTCATCATACACAAAACTTTTCAGGAGAAGCAGGTCTAGATCCATAGAGATAGATATCCAAAACTCCAAAGCTATACATAGAAGGAGACTCTCACAATTTAGATGGAAGCAGCTGCAGAACAGAGCCTCACTAGTCTCACTCCCAACTAAGCTCACCCCAGCATTATCTACAGTGCCAACTGTTGTAGCCTCACACACCACCGGGTCCTGCCCTGGGACACAGCAGATTATACTTCTGTTGTACACAACACCACCCCCCCCCCCCCACACAACCACACAGCAACTTGTTGAAATGCCACCTGCTCCCTCATCCCATGTAACAGCTGTGCTCACATTATAACTGAGCACAACACCAGTGTGCACTCCCTCTCTTTTCCTACACAAGTGTATGTGGTGTGTGATGTGTACCCAGATTCCAACAGCGGAAGGAGGGGGGGGGGGGGGGGGGTGGGGAGAGAGGCAGTTCCAGTTGGCGTACTGGGATCACTGAGCAGCTGCTGCCCCGTCACCGGCAAGCCGGCACAGTCTGAGTGACACTACACACTGCCTTCACTACACACCTGCTGATGATGGTGTGTGTCACCCAAGGTAGGGGCTACCGACAGCTGGAAGTGTACTTCGCGCAAGCCTGTCCCATTCATAGATCAGGAGTAATACAGAGGGTAGGATGGGCAGGCGTACACGTATAGAAATAGAGTCTAACCGACTACGCCCTCACTAACAATAACAACTAGACGTAAGACGATAGACACGACTTATTTGGTATCTTGCCCCCTACACCACTAGCCTAGATCTCATCTAGATTTGGATGCATAAATTCTAGTTCTAGTTCCAGACAATTAAGATAAGCAACTGGAAGACACGTCCACACTTTTTCTATCACAAACACACAGCACGAGTCGGCTAAAAAAAACAAACAGCACCTGTCCTCGCATTCACGAGTCGCGCCTCGGTCTCCGTGTACACGAGTCTACAATATTTTACTACACACCGACATGAAAAATACCCACTAGCAATGGATTTCCATTCCACTAGAGATTAAAATCCGTCTCTATGAATACAATATTGAATAAAACAAATATCACACTTTAAACCGCTCAAGATCGCAATACTACAAGCATGTGAAATACGTAGCTCCAATACGATAGGCCGAATGCGATAAGATAATGACTAACACACAACACAAGTAACAAGTTTGATCGTCAACAAGAGAACGTCGCAAAGGTCAGAGGTCACCGTACGGTGTCGGGGTAAGACAATCTACACGTATAAGTTTTGACATTGTTTCCTCCGATGGGGAGCGAGGCAACAGGTGGCGCATCAACTTGACTGACGGGGGAATAAACGATTTCTAATACATGTACAGTGATCCAATCCACGTACAAATGGGTTTCCAACCTGTAGATATCATAAATAGTAGGCCTAATAGACTGCATTATTTTTTCATTACAAGTACAGTGTTTTCCTCTAGCTCATGGGAATAAGGGACCAAAGGCTTCAGCAAGCAATAAGCCTACAATAATTTATACGAGGTCATCGAGTGCAGGCTGAATTGGAACGATCATAACTGTTTTATGGTGTAAGGGATGCAACCCTTTTAAAATTTATTTACAAATAATGTATGCCAGGGGCATCTATTCTACTTGTTAAAAAGTGCCCCTGGGGACCCGAACCTAGCTCAGTGGGGCAAGTTGTGTTAAGTCCATGATGCACAGGGCATACTCGATGATAGAGGCATCACTCTTGATGGGGAGTTGAATACAATACGGTTGGGTACCACAGAGACAGCAGATACATCAATTCTAACAAGCACGAGCAAACGTTTATTGTCCTTACAAACTTCTGACAGATCTTTGAAAGTCGATGATGGGGATTTTAGATTTTTAACTTTACTATAAATATCATGCCCGCCCAACTTCCAATGAGAAGTAACTTGAGAAAATCTGAGCACACCCATAATTTAGCCCACTCTCATCTTCTCAGTGTGCCAAACAGATTTTTTTTCCCACTAGGTCAGAATCAGAAGATTCCCTTTCACGTGATGACCACTACACTCCATGCGTCATGGTCTGATGTGGATCGGTGCTGATAAGTGTCACAACCTTGACTCTGGTATTGCCAGAAAGTTGAACAGTTACTCAAGATTATGGAGAAAAGTGGCCGTTATAGGCAGGTGGCTCCTATTGAGAGGGTCTGAATCAGGGTCACTTATCACATGAACATTAAACATGAAACTAAATCCTCATGAATTACATGATGTTAGCCATTCCCCCAGGCCCAAAAGGCGTGGGGGGAAAACCAGTAATCTCTAACAACACAGATAAAGCACAGGTTGACCATTGGGGCCGGTACAGTGAGTTGGTAGGGGATCCACAGAAGCAAAGTGGGCATTGTCAGAACAGGTTTGCAGTTTGAGAGGGACCTTTTTTCCCACCATTCTCCTCAAAAGTGGCTGCTATAGACAATAAAGTCAGAGGCCACATATTGGGCAGGTTAACACTTTGTCGTCACTGGCATTCGCTGACAGTTTAATAGCAAAGGGACGAATACCCCACTACAGTCCTTGTACTATTCATCCTTATGCAAAACAATCAACGATATATATATATATGCTACAGATATTTGCTCATCCAGTCACTTGGCCCATATACATAGGCACCAGGCCTAAAAAGTCTGATTGCGTCACTGCTGTCTACACGTGACAGGTAGGGTTCTTTGTGCTTCTGGCTGTGTGACGACAAAGTGTTAAATATGATTATAACAAGTGGCTGCTATGGAGAGGTGACCGCTAAGGCAGGTCCAAGTTTGGTTTGGTTTGGGCTTAACGTTCCATGCAACACTATAAGGCCATTTTAGGGACGGGCGACTTCGACCCTGCCTGTCAGGGCCAACCCGGGCTGAGAGGGACATTGTCCCAGCAGAAAAACCGAGATATACTTGATCAAACAAACTGCCCCACACGGGCCTCGGACTCACGTCCTCTGCGTGATAGGCGAAGCGCCTAACCATTACACCACCGCGCCGGTCCAGGTCCAAGTGTATGTTCTGTGAGCATACAAGTTTATACAGAAAATGCATCATAGATCTAGATTATAAGTATCAGCCTCCGCTTTGGCAAAAAGCTAAGCGAAATGAAAATGAAATGCAAATTTCAATGGGGTTAGGGTTTGAATGGTGTTACAACAATAACTGATCCAATAAATGTAATCAAACAAACTCGATAATCCAACACTTTTGTCAGGGACAGACAATATTGGATTATCAAAACTCTACAATGTATATACCAGCCTCTAGGGTGTAATATTAAGGCACTTTGCGAAATCACAGAGGACAGGAGTTCAGTTGTTTAATCAAGCATCTCTCTTACTGTGCCTGCAGGGATGCGAGTGCCCCTCTCAGCCAAAGTTGGCCCTGACAAGCAGGGGAGAAGTAGCCTGCTCCTTTTAAAAATTACCATACAATTTTTCAAGGGTCGTAAAGTAAAGATGAACGAAATAAACCAAAAGACAAATCATACTATAAAAAATATATATAATTAATTGAAAAATCGTGTCCTCAAACTGATGTTTTGATGATGGTCATTTCCTGCAGAGCATAAAACTAAATTTTTGATGATGACATTGACAAGATTTACTTTTATCATATTTTTATGATCATCAGTTGGCTCATAATTTCTCATGCTTCCCTATATCTACAACATGGATTGCATAAAAATTAATTGTAACTAATATCCTAGGATACTTAATTTAATATCCAGCAAAATATCACCAACTTTAGATTCCCCCGTTTTTTGAAATTCCAAAGAAAAAGCAATGTGAGTAAACATTCAAGTTCACAATGCCTCATTTCTACATAGAAGTGGCTACCCGTACTTGAGTACGGCAACATGGACAGGCTAGGCGTACTCAGGTGGACCCCTGACCATTAATAATATTTTTTTTTAATAAATAGAATGAGGCTTCACTTTGTCAGAAGCTTGTGTGGCTCAGTGGTAGTGTGTTGGCTTGTTAATCAGAAGGTTATGAGTTCAAATCTTGCTCCGATCATGTTCTTTCCCCCTTTTTTAAACAAATTTCTCTTACAAGTTTGTGAGTTCAAATCTAGATCTAGTTTAGATCATGATTTTAATTTTTTTTTCCTTTTTAAAAAAATTTCTCTCACAAATTTGTGAGTTCGAATCTCATTTCGATAATAATTTATCATTTTTATATGAATTAAATCTTAATGTACTGATTTTGGAAATTAATGAATGCCATGCAAGTAGTAGTAAGTCTAGCTGGAGCCTAGATTTCTGAGAAATCAAGATATATCTCTTGGTTTAATGAAATTTGCTAAATAATTACCAGACAAAAAAACAACAAAAACTCAGGATCATGAGGAATATTATTCTGGGGTGGACTCCCCTAATGAGCTGGACACAATTGCCTCACAACTGGGCTAAGTAAGACTGTGTCGCACAATTGCCTCACAACTGGGCTAAGTAAGACTGTGTCGCATTTTAGCCACTGGGTCAACCTGAGAATAACAATAGGAAAGGGG
>JAUKPP010263969.1:0-11269 GCA_032273245.1 Phyllaplysia taylori
GAGAGAGAGAGAGAGAGAGAGAGAGAGAGAGAGAGAGAGAGAGAGAGAGAGAGAGAGAGAGAGACAGAGAGAGCGGGGGGGCGAGAGACAGAGAGAGAGAGAGAGGGGGGGGGTAGGGAGAGTGGACGTAGATTTCTTTACAGAAGGATTAGCTCAGTCGTCGGTACAATGTCCTATTTATCTCGCTGATTCAGCTCTGAAACAATTTGCTTTCTCCTCACTCTCTCCGGACTTACTCTTTCTGTGTTGTTGCTTAACGTTAATGCAGTCCGTCTTTTTGCTTTTGGTAAGGACTTGACTAATTGCAAGAAGCTATCATTACTATTATTAACGAGTCAGCTCCGACGCTAGTGGGTTTGTTCTCACACTTTCCTCTTTGATTTGTTGGATTATTTTGGTCTTGGATTGTGTAGTTGGCTATATTGCTTTGTTCATGCTGTTGTTGTTGTTGTTTTTGTTGTGGTTGTTGTTGTAACGAGAAGCTAAAACATATGGTAAAAATGGCGTTTAAGAAATATGTGTAATTTTCATTGCTGTGTTGTTTTTATGGTTTCGTTGTTCTGACTTCGTTCCCCCGAGAAGACTTGCGGACGTCCATTTCTCCCCACTGTCCTATACATAATTTACTGTCTTTTGGTTGAGGTTCATGACACATTCGCTCTACAAGTGGTTGCCTTGACGGGTGGTCGCTATGTACTTTAATGAAAAACATTTTTATGGTGTGGGCGATACTTTTTTTGAGTGGCAAAATACACGAAAATAAATGTGACATGCGTGTGGGAGGCTGTGGTCATTGTGTGATTGGAACTGGGTTGGAGGTTTTTTTTCCATGTTTTGACCCAGCCTCTTTAATCCCTGCCACGCGGTTCTGCTCTACTTCTACTCACTCCCCAGACGCCGATTAATTATTCATAGTGATGGAACCGAGCTAACCATAAGCTTTGACCTGGTAAGGTCAATGTCTTCACCACTACCGGCACGGGAAAATGTTCATTGAGGCAATGGCTGTCGTAAGCCTCCTTATCCTATTTTCTACCGCCCTCCTAAAAGATTAACCTCGAGTTTACGGTCTTTTCAACAGTTGTTCAGTCTGCCAACTTCATTACATGTGTGAGTTTGTTTCACTCTCTCTCTCTCTCTTTCTATCTCTTTATCCCCTCCTTCTCTCTTTCTGTGTGGTTGCCGGGCCCTCTGGTGTGGTGCGCTCCCTCTCCTTTCTTTGTTGTACCGTAGCATTGTATGGCTAAAACAGCAAAAGAAGCTCGTGCCTCTATAAATAAGTAACTTTTAACTTCTGTGTTACCATTGTCTAAATCTTATAACCTGCCGCTTAAAAGACCTTTTAGTGTTGATAGTGCCCTAAAAGCTATGCTAAAATCTCTCCCTGTCTCTATTAACGTGTAAATCGTCCCAAATCTCGCGAGTTCCTTTCATAAGTTCCTCCTTTTTCTTCTTGCTTTATTGTTGCCTTACTTACCTGCATTTTCACTGCGTTTCTGATGTGTGTTCGTATATTTACTTCCTCTATCTTGCCTATGTCTTTATTGTATCAATTTAAAATTCATATGCCGCCCTCCCCCCTTTCTAACCGTCCCAACCCAAATACTCATGTGCTCGTATTCATATTTTCTGCCCTTCCTTTTCGCATTCCCGCAAACAACTGGATCTATTGTAAAACTCGTTTTGGTATTTCATTTTTATTTGACAGTTCCCTGCCACCAGAGTGCCATGTTGTAACAATTAGAGAGAACATTTGTCATAACACGCCCACACACAACCGTGTCACTGTTTTCATTCGTCCTGCTCGCCTAATTTCCCGTCCCAGAGGCTTCTTCATCAGCGCGGGGCGGTCGTTGGACATCAGGCGGAAGTGACGTCAGTCTCGGCTGCTGGATTATCCATTCTTATTTCCCGTCGTGTTCCGAACCAGCGGGAACATTGCTTTGACACACGCGTTGGTAGAAATAGCTGTTGGGACTGGGGATTGGATCGGGGATTAGGGCTTATCTGTGGCCATTCTTTTTTTTTTTTTCCTTTCCTCATGCTTTTCCTTTGACTTTGGAGACTTCTCTTTATTTTTCTCTGTCAAAGGTAGAGCGCCCAAGAAATAAATGATTGATAGGGCCGTTAACTCAGGTTGTGCTGTTGATTTATTAGGTTTTTTTTTGTGGGTTTTTGTTTTGTTTTTGTTTTTAACTTTGCAGACTGTTCTTTAGTTTTCTCTGTACTCAATATAGAGGTACCATCTCAGTCTGTGCTGTTTTAGCCCCAGAGCACTCAGGATTCAGGCTACATCTACATCAGATACTAAAAGATTCACCCATTCCTTTTTGCCGTTATAATTTACCATATGTAGTTGCATATTTAGAGATTACAGTTTTTTGTGTGTGCAGCAAACGTAATAATTTCATGGTGCATTTGTTGTTCCGTATACCGGCCTATGTGGTGTAATGGTTAGGCGCTTCGCCTATCATTAGGACGTGAGTTCGAGGCCTGCGTGGGACAGTTCGTTTGATCGAGTTCTCCGTTTTTCTGCTGGGACAATTTCCCTCTCAGCCCGGGTTAGCCCTAACAGGCAGGGTTGAAGTAGCCCGTTCCTTAAATGACATTACAGTGTTGCGAGGGGCGTGAAGCCAAAACCATACCAAACCGTATACGTGCGTCCCTTTCTCTGATTGCAGTCCGAGTTGTCTAGCTGAGAGCACGTATGACTGTCATCGAAATAGTTGCTATTGTTCGACTCTCTCTCTTTCTCTCTATCTGTCGATCGCTCTCTCCTCCACTTGGATTTTTTAAACGTCACCAATGCTTATTTCTCTTTACGATTATCATTATTGTTTTATTATTGTAGTTCCTTCTTATTTCATATCGCAAATATCTTGTAGCTGGCGCTGTGATGTAATGGTTAGGCTCTTCGCCTGTCATGTGGCAGACCCGAGTTCAATCAATCCCACGCAAGGACGATCTGTATTTTTCTGCTGGGATTTTACCTCTCAACTTGGGTTAGCCCTGACAGGCACGGTCGAAATAACCAGTCTCTTGAATGGCCGTACAGTGATGAAGGGGAGGTAAAACTAGTGACCAGAGCAAAGCAAACGTAATCTCTTGTAGCGAATGGTTAACGGATGTTCAAGTGTGGGATTGCACCTATTATTACTATTTCCATTTTACAGCTGTCCTCTATCTACTACCAGGCTCTGAAATGATCTTGCGGTGTCAATAGAGCCGTAAAACCCCAGTAACAAACCAATCAAAGAACCGAATCGTTTGTACTATACCTTTCCTCACAGCCGATCACGGTGGTATTAGTACGTGGACAGTAGTAATGGATACCTTCTCAAACGTCTCGTCAGAAATGATCGGCGTTCTCCGCCATCGCGTCAGTGCGTCAAAACGGCAAGCCTTTCTCACCCACCTGCGTAAGACGATAATGCAACAAAAGCTTTTCTTGTTAGCCCATCGGTTATCGGATCTATCCTTGTGGGACTGGCCGAAGATTTTTGATCAAACGCCCTCGCAACAGTGAGAAGATGGCCAGAAATAGCCACTGTGCGGCTTTGTATGGCCTGATCTGACGTAAAGAGAGAAGGAGAGAGTAAGAGAGAGAGATCGGGAAAATCTCATTGTGACATAGAAGGAGATAGAAAGAGAGAGAGATAGAAAGAGAGAGAGAGATAGAAAGAGAGAGAGAGAGAGAGATAGAGAGAGAGAGAGAGATCAGGATAGTCTTGTGACGTAGAGAGATAGATAAGAGTAGGTAGAGAAGGAGAGAGAGAAGGGTTATGGTCATGGATAGGGGACTGAAGTGCAATGGCAATGCAATCCCAGTATGCATAAAACTCTTCTCCTGGTGTGCCTGCACAGGGTTGTGTAGAAATGCTACATTCAAATAGAAAATAAAGGGGGGGGGGGGGTGGGTGTTAAAGTTAAAGTACTGAAGATACTCACGTTACGTATTTCAAGTATTGCATTTACGCTCTGCGTAAGTTACACCAGGTGTAGATTTTCCTGCATACGCGGTAGATCTTTCAAAGCCTCGTACATTTCTCCCTACTTCTACTACTGCATATTTTAAAATAATGTGTTATTGTATGGACTTGATCCGATGCGTTCCACTGCCGTCTGTGGTGAAATGGTTAGGCTCTTTGCCTATAACGCAGAGGGAGGAAGCTCGATGCTTACTTTGGACGATATCTCGGACTCTCTGTTGGGATGTTGCGTTCCTTTAAGCTCAGGTTGGTCCCGATGAGCAGGCTCGTGGTTCTCAAACCACCGTACCGTGTTACAGAGGGAGGCGCCAAGAAGAAAACCCAGACCAAATCGGTAGGCCCTATCATGGCCACTCTGTTTAGTTTTGTTTTGTAACCAGTTTTACGTCCCCTGTAACACTGTAAGTCATTTAAGAGGCGGACTACTTCGACCCTGCCTGCCAGGGTCAACTCGGGCTGAGAGAGAAGAAAAAAATCCAGATAATCCACGTCAACATGACATTATATAGGCTGTACAGCGGGGCCCCCTGTCCCCTCCCTAGCTCTGCGCGTAGATCAATGAGCTCTGACCACAGCGGACTGTACTATAAGCTACACAAGGCCTGGGCTCAGACACAATGGACGTCATCCTCCTGGCCTCACCGTTGGTTGACCCGCCATCAGCCGGGATACCAGGTGGATTAAGAGTTATCAGCGGCCAACATTGATCATCTTTGGTCTGTCTGCCTCAAGATAAGCATCTGACAAGACGCTGTCATAAATTTCTCGCCACAGATACCGTCTTGATAACACAAGTTGGTTTGATTTAGTTTGATTTCGGCTTGTAGGCTCTTAATTTATTTGATTTTGGTTGGTTGGGGTTTTCGGCGCCAACAACTCCATCGACTCTGCAAGGTCATTTCAGTGCCGAGAACCATTCCAAAGTATTTGAGTAGGAATTGATTTTGAATTTTGCCCCGGCGGTGGCCTCATAGGCCAACTCTTTTCGATTTTCACCACCAAGAGATCTTTAACATGCACAGCATGCACACTGGACCATTTTTGGTTTTGTGCCCCTTGTATCGTAGCGGACTTTTGGAGTCTGGCCACTTCGACCATGCCTTTCAGGGGCGACCCCGCGGTTAGAGAGACACCCCATCCCAGCATATAGAAGGAGGTGCCCTCGCAACGCGAGGATTGAACTTCCATCATCTGTGTCGTAGGCAGAAAGCCTGACCATAATACCACACACTTTGGTAACATGACAATTTGTTTCAAATGGGTTGCAGTCACGTATTATAATGAGGAAATTAGGGTTTTTATCCCATAGGTTTGGCTGCCTTTATTTTAGGGCTATAAGTATGAATTATTTTGCCGTGTGTGTTAGACTAGAAGTGAAGTAGTGATTACTATCAACAATGATCGGATGGCGTACACTTTTTATTGGTTTGACCCCTGGCCGTAGACTATTCTTATGTATGATTTAGTGACTCTCTTTATGGGCTTGCGGCAAACGCTACGCCGATAGAGGCGACCAGGAAGATCCTTTTCCCGGAATTGGTTACCAGTTTCACATCCCTCGCAACACTGTATGTCATTTGCGAGAAGAGCTTCTTCGACCCTGTCTGTCAGGGCAAACCCGGGGTGAGAGGGACGAATCCCTGGAGAAAAAACGCAGATAGTCGGCACGTGATACGGGAAGACCCTAACCATTACTTCACAGAGACTCCTTTTTTAATTTTATTTTCGTGTACCCCTTGACCGTAGGCTATTCTTATGTATGATTTACTGGCTCTATTGATGGACTTGTGACAAACACTACGTTAATAGAGGGCACCGGGAAGATCCTTTATCGTGAACTGGTTACCAGTTTAACGTCCCCTGCAACACTGTAAGGTCATTCAAGAGTCAGGCTACTTCGACTCTGCTAGGTGTGATTTAGTGGCTTTGTTTGGATACCAGTTTTACATCCCCTGCAGCACTGTAGGGTCATTAAAGAGACGGGGTCCTTTAAACCTTCCTGTCAGGGTAAACCCGGGCCGAGAGGGAACAATCCCAGCACACCCCCCCCCCCCCCCCCTCCTTGATTGTCCTCGCGTGGAATCGAACTCGGCTCTTCCGCATGACAGGTGGAGAGCCTAACCATTACAACAAAGCGCCTGTCTTCCGGGAATGGCTGTTTTGTTTGGTTTGTAGCTCGGCATAGCTTACAATATTGCAATGCTATTTAGGAGACGAGCTACTTTGACCAAGCCTGTCAGGGCAAACCCGGGCGACTCCCAGCAGAAAAACGCAGATCGTTGGCACGCAATACTATTACTTCACACAGACGTCTCTTATCCCTCCTCCCTCTTTCCCTTCTTTTCGTGTAACCCTTGACCCCAAGGTGTTCTCATGTATGATTTAGTGGTCCCGTTGATGGGGTCATGGCACACAATACGTCAATAGAGGCTACCAGGAAGATCTTCTATTGGAAAAGGATGTTAATTCTAGCTTTGTGACTGTTTGATGCCTTACCCAGTAGCCTAACTGTTCTAGCCAAATCACACTTTAATAAACACAATGTTAGAGTGTTGTGCAAAGTATTAATTGACAGAAAGAAGAAAAAGGAAAAGAAAAGGGAAACATCACCTCCCCTTTCCCCCCACACACGCACACACACACACACACCAAAACCCAAACAAGTATCAACCAAATCCACAACGTTTGTTCCTCTTTTGGGCTATTTCAATTTAAGATAAGATAAGATGCGATAAGATAATATATTTTATTATATATTTTGTTGATCCACCAGAGGAGTAAATTCATTCTGTGCGTGTTGGCTTCCACACATTGCAAAGTTACAGAAAAATTAATACATTCATATATATAGTAGAGTATCATCTCCCTCTCTTTCTCTTTCTGCCTCTTTCTCTATAATATCATTGTCTCTCTCTCGCTCATTTCCGTGTTCTCTCCTCTGTCTCAGCTCTTCACTCTCTCTCTCTCTCTCTTTATTAAATCCTGCAATAGAATAGACAAATACATAAACCTGACGGCAACAACAATAACAACGACGAGGACGGCGACGACGACAACAGCTTGTTAGATTAAAGTTAGTTGTTTATAGAGGCGCCAGCATCTTTGGCTGTTTTAACCTCTTGGTAACACAACGACAACAATGAGACCTCTGTCCTTTAAAAATACAACTAAACCTCATTTCGGACAAAACTCAACCCCCCTCTCCATACACCTCCCACACACAGGCACACACACAAGCACATGTTGTATCCCCAATTATTTCTGTTTATGCATCGTGATGTTGGCAAGTCAGCCCATGTTAGCCTACATTTCGAAACATGCCGCCTTTTGGACGCCCATGTCGACTAGAGCAATAATATTGCATAAAACAACCAGAGAAACAAGCCTTATCCGCTCCCCCAAGAAAAAACCCAAAAACAAAACAAAACAAAACAACAAAACCACACACTGGGTCGCTTATCCATCCAGAGAATTGTAGTAATTCAGTCCTAATAATTAATTTTTTTTCTCCTCTCTAGGTAAAAGGAAAGGAACGGTCGACAAGAACATTTCTTTTGCATGGGATTGCAGCAAATTCTCTTAGCTGATCGACGTTCTGAACTGAAACAGCGATTGTCTCATATCTGTGGTAAGTTACTGTGTTGTGAAGAAACGGGGAATATGTGTTTGTGGTGTAATGGTTAGGCTCTTTTCCTATCATGCGAAAGTCACGAGTTCGGTCCCATGTTCTGCGTTCTTTTCTGCTGGGATTCATCCCTCTCAGCCCGGGTTTGCCCTGACAGGCAGGGTCGGGGTAACCCGCTCTTTAAATGATATTACAGTGTTGCAAGGAACGTAAAATTGGTAACAAAACCAAACCAAGAAACGAAGACAAGTCTGTTATAGCCCGTCCGTCTAAAAAAAGAAAAGCCCGTCTTTTTCCAATACGTTAAATCACAGACTGAATGAATCTATACCAAATTTTGACTCTTATCATAATTTTCAATCAAGTTCGGTCCCACGTACGGACGACCTGCGTTTTTCCTGCTTGCATTTCCCCCTCTCAGTACGGGTTGGCCCTGACAGGCAGGGTCCTAATAGCCCGTCTCTTGAATGACCTCACAGTGTTTCAAGGGACGTAAAACTGGTAACCAGACCAAAACCAGGCTGTCATGTCGGGAGAAGAGGAGGGTTATTTTAACAAGCGCACAGAGGGAAATACAAGAAAAGAAGGACAGACAGGCTGCCTGGGAGACAGAAGCAGAGAACAGTAAGAAAGACTGGTTCTCTCGATGGGATGTACGAAGTAGCGAAAACTTAACGTGCCGGTTCTTTACTGATTTCCAAGTCTGAAAAACGACGCATCTTTTCGAATGGTAGTGACTGTCCACATCAATCGCATTAGTGATTTTATCTGATTATCACCACCATCATTATCATTTGTAGAACGTGGTGAAAAAAATCCAAGGAGAGTCAGAAAATGATTTTGGTGGTAGTTTGTATTTGAAATTGGAAAAATATATAATAAAAAAATAAAAAAATAAGTTGCCTTTATCATTATTATGATATTTACTGCCATGATTATCATTGTTGTTTCATTGTCATTTTATTGTTATTGCTTATGATGTCGTTGTTGTTATTTTTATCGTTGTGCCGTGTATTTATTATTGTTATTGTTTAATTCTTGTCATGTATTGTTGATGCTATTGTTATTATTGTTACTATTATTATTATCACTGCATATCATTAATGTAACAGTATATTTGCAAGTTGGCTGGTTTGAGTTCTTAGACCGGCGCGGGTGGGAGGGGGGGGGGGCGCTTTTGTTTTGGAGTGTTTTCATGGTTACGCCTGTCTGTTCTGAGTGTGGACCACCTGTGGGGGGTTGCATCACCTGTACTCAGATTTGGCAGCGGATCCCTCTGTTTACGTCGCCTCTCAAGATGTCGGGCCGGAGTTAGGGGCGGTGGGTATCCGAATGAAGGATAGTGTTTTCCGAATCAATAAAAGAATAGCAAGCTTGAATCCAAATCAGATTCTACATCTATAGAGATCCATGATTTCAATTCAGACACCGAGGTCCCTTTCTTGGTTACTTGTAGGATACACGAACTAGTCAACAGTTTCCTCGACTAAATGCTCCATTCCATAATAGCGTAAATCCAATACGTGAGTAATATTTAGCTTAACTCACGCCACCAGCACGTGATTTGTGAGCTACTGCAAGCACAACCGATGATGGAGTGAAGCATTTAGACGAGTCGAACTGTTGACTTGCTTCGTGCATCCCAATTTAGGTTTTGGTTCAATGTTCCTTGCGACTCTTATCGCCCATTTAGGACATAGGCTACTTCGACCTTGCCTGTCAGAACCAACCTAAGCTGAGGGTAACACTGTCCCAGCAGAAACAAGGAGACATACTCGATCTAACAAACTACTCGATGTGGGCGTCGAACCCACGTCCTCTGCATGGGAAGGGAAGAGCTTAATCACTATACCACAGGCACCCTTTCTATCCGAGGTCATGATGACTATTATCCCACGACCCATTCTTTTTACCCCCTTGTAAACCCATTGTTTACTGAGTCGCTGTTACAGTTGAATTTGTTGTATATTCATTGACTGCAACGGGTCTACAAGTCCGAAGTCGAAGATATAAGTAAGCTTCTTGAAAAGCAAATATCTTGGTTTGTTTCATTTTGTTTGGTTTGGGTTGGGCTTAACGTCCCTTGCAACACTTTAAGGTCATTTAAGGGACGGGCGACTTCGACCCTGTCTGTCAGGATCAACCTGAGCTAAGGGGGACATTGTCCCAGCAGAAATACGGAAATATACTCGATCAAACATACTGCCCCACACGGGCCTCAAACTCACGTCCTCTGCGTGATAGGCGAAGCGCCCAACCATTACACCACAGCACCGGTGCAAAGTATATAATCGCAACGACAACTACTATTGTGTTCGATATATACCAACCTTTTAAAAGCGTCGGAAAAATTTTGATGTTTTAATCAATGCTTACAAATACGGGTACCTATTTATCCGGATTCTTTTGTCAAACTACTCTTTGCCCAGCTCTACTCAGAACTGCTCTTTTCCACTCCCCAATATCGTTCTAAGTCTAATGTGTGACATATAGTCACTATTTGATATAAAATATGTCACAAGATCGACTGTCGTGGTATCGGAGGCGGGAAAAGCTGAAGATTTATTTGTGTCTGTGAAAAAACACAGCTTTGTTACCTGTTGCGTGGCCTACATCTGCTCTCCTCTTGATAGGATACTTGAGGGGTAATTCTAGAGTTGGAGTGTTGTGTTTTGACGTATGCTGGATCTTTGAAGGAGAGGTTAAGGAATTATATATATATTTTTTTTTGTTAGAACACACACGGCGGGTATACACAATCTTGAGACTTTCCATTTTTCGGGAGAGTAATTTATTCTCAGTAGAACCGGCGTCTGTGGTGTAATGGTTGGGCTCTTCGTCTGTTACGCGGAAGTCCTGATTTCGATCCCGCGAGCATACGATTTGCGTTGTTCCGATGTGATTCGTACCCCTCAGCCCATGACTCGAACAGGCAAACGTTTTGGAAAACTCCTCTTCTACACTAATATGCGGTACTGCCAACACATAGTAATAAAACTTTTATACCAGCTTATATAGCGAGTGAAATATAATCAGCACTACAACCAGCGCTGTGGTGCAATGGTTAGGTTCTTCGCCTGTTGTTCAGAAGACCCGAGTTTGATCCCAAGCGGGTGGAAGTACATTGTAGCCTGTCGCTTAAATGACGTCACAGTGTTGCAGGGGGCGTAAACTGATAACTAAACACAAAATGAGATTGGTACTACAACTGTTTTATATTTATGATGATGTAGTTTTGGTTGACGTTTTCTTGGCATGACCCACCTGAGACAATTACGTAATAACCAGGGGAGCTCGGCGGGAAAAACACCCGGAACTTGGGCCGGAAGACGGCGGGTTGTATTGTGTTACTCACCTGAGGAAAGAACAACAAGAAACAGGCCAGGTTGGCTGTAGGTGGTCCTGTTCGAGACATATCCTACCCCGTAAATTGCTGTATATTATGTCGTCAGCTTAGAGAGAGTTTTCGTACTATCTTCTATCTTTTGTGAGGGTATTTGGGGCAACACTTTTTAGCCCGTGAGTCGAAATCGTTTTCTCACCTTGCAAATACTATAAGAACTAAGTTAATGTTTAAGGTAAAGAAAAAGCGGAGATTGTGCCATACAGCACTGAGTTCACGGTGTTTGGGGGGGGGGGGGGGGGGGCAGGGGGG
>JAUKPP010263980.1:0-11660 GCA_032273245.1 Phyllaplysia taylori
CCGACCCCCGTCCTATCGGAGATGGACGTAAAATTTGGAGGTCCCGCCTCGTAAATGACCTTACAGAGTTGCATGGGTCATTAAACAAAAACCAAACCAAACTGCTAAAAAAGCACAACAGATCATTGCTAAAAAATTAACATCTGTAAACATTTCAGCACCAAAGGTCAATAAAAACAACAACCAAAGACTAGATCGATAGAACAAAATTTGTACAACATGACGAAATGTCACCAACAAATTAGACTGGTTGTATCAAATTTTTGGAAAAAAGATATTTGTGACAATAAATAAATGGTCGTCCCACTAGTGGATGGGAAAGAGGGTGTGACACCTCTGGACTCAAAGGAGCAGAGGAGAGTAGTGATAATAAAAAAAAAATTAACACTCTAGGTACTAAGTGAAACATGGTTATAATAACAAGTTACAAGTTTAATCTCTGCCTACAGACAAACCAGACAAACGTTACAAATTACATCTATTTGGTTACTAATACAAGAATTCATTATTAATCAACCGGGGTCCTTAGAATAGGAATTTGGCACAGTGAAAAAACAAACAATAGCAACCAAAGCATCAGAAAAAGACGCCAACAGTTTGTTCATACCATCACCAATGTTATGTCTCCTGTCATCTGAGAATGACATCTAAAGTTAGTACCATACATACTCGTGTATAAAACGACTCGTAGATAAGACAGGGGGTAGACTTTTGCCCTTGAAAGTGAAGCTCTTTTGGATGTCGCGTGTATATTGTTGTTGTTGTTGTCGATCGAGGACTTATATGGTTTTTTCACCCTTCAGATAGTCTAAAAGAACTACAGAGTTATGGCAGTCTGTCTAGCTCTGTGCCCCGGGAGTGGATTGAGTTAAAGTTGGCCCCTTAATACTGCGAAAGTGCAATGCAGTCACTGAGTAATTTACAGCCACTATCAATACAACACTTGGACATGATGGTTGCAGCCATTAACTCAAAGACAGAACCATGTGTATGTCACATCATATTGATGTTGCCCTGGTGCAGTAACTTCGGTGAAATAATTCACAAAGTTTGCCATAGTGGGCTGTGTCGCGTGTATAAGACAGGGTATCCTTCAGTAAGATCTAAGATCTAAAAGATCTTGTTTGGGTGCCATATTAGTAACTGCATAATATTAAGATTATTGGATAATAACAGTGCACTAAATGTTAGTAAGTATGGTAGTCTACAGCTCTGTCATATTATTATGAGAATTTATCTGATTGTTACTATAATCTGATATCAGGTAGGCCTACTTACTTTCTTTTGTCCCTTTTTCTCCTCATCCTCAGGATAAATAGGCTCATGGGTTTCCCCAGGTTTGTACTGGTAGACAAAGTCATCCTAGGAAATAAAGAAGGAAATAGAGGATTACTAAAGTTACTTATAGCACCATATATTTTTCGTAACAGTTCACAATGCGCATACAATCCAAAACATGGAAAATTGCAGTTTTCATTACATTTAAAGTAAAAAGAGACATTTCTATTATGCATTTTAATTTTGAACGCTTTTGCTCGATGAAAGCAATTATTGCCATTTATTTCTCTATTGACAGATGTATTTTAAGCTTTCTGTACTGCCTTGCAATCTCTATCTATTTGGTTTTGTTACCAGTTTTACGTCCCCTGAACACTGTAAACTCATTTAAGAGACGGGCTACTTTGATCGTGCCGTCAGGGCCAACTCAGGCTGAGAGGGAAAAAATCCCAGCAGTAAAAAAACCAGATTGTTCGCGTTTGGGATCGAACTGGCTCTTCCGCATGACTGGCGAAGAGCCTAATAATTACACTACAGCGCCGGTAATCTCTTTCTGTGAATAACTAAAATTTTGTGAAATGGATTATACATGGATAGCCAACCGCAGTGACATAGCGCTATCATGGGTGCAAGCATACAGCCCCCAAAAAGCCTGCAACCCAGGAAGGCAAATTTTCATTTGCCTGCACGATCGGTTTTTTTCGATATTTTACACATATTTTTTCCAATCTCGGCGACGCGGTTTTGCCGGCAAGGTGCCGGTCAGAGGGTTGATTTTGCCGGCAATCTTGTACCCATGAGCGCTATGGAAATTGATAGAAAGCTTCAAAATATTTGAAATAGGCCTACTAAAAGTGTAACATTTTCTATTCATTACTGCATGTAATGGACTGGTCTGCATTGCCAAAAGCACACTAGAAAAGACTTACAATCAGCAGGAAATAATAACAGGTGCTGGCTAACATGGCATGGTGCAATGGCAAAAGGTTCAAATTTAATAATGGCGTAAACAGTTACAATTCATTAGATTTATGAAAATCATATTTTTTTCCTTCAAAAATACATGTACAGAAAATAGCATATTCAGTTGCTGTTAAACTTCAAGCAATTAAAGCTCTATTCATTGCTCAGACTTGACTGACATGGTATAAAGCAACGATTGAATCTGTCATTTCTTTTTGCCTGATCTGTTGGGGAGGCAACTCAAGGAAAAGTGATATTAGATGATCAA
Source organism: Phyllaplysia taylori (assembly GCA_032273245.1). Classification (NCBI taxonomy): domain Eukaryota; kingdom Metazoa; phylum Mollusca; class Gastropoda; order Aplysiida; family Aplysiidae; genus Phyllaplysia; species Phyllaplysia taylori. Next base: position 2,510 of record JAUKPP010263980.1, read on the forward strand.
AAGAGTTATCCCCAGGTCAGAGAAAATCTGCAGCAATATTTTTTTACATCTTGAAGAAATAATTGATTAATTATGCCAAAAGAAATTAAAAAGTATGATTAAAGACCACACACATCCCCTTCATCGCCTCCTCATCAGTAGTAACATATCAGGCAGGCTCACACATATGTGTTATAGGAGTGAACACTATTATCAATCGATATTACCTTATGACATTCATGCCTCGCTCACTATGTGAATTGCCCCCAAACCCCCATACCCCCTCCCCGCTCTATAATGCTTATTATTACTCATGATGCATGATTATTCACCATCAAATGTCTTGTCTCAATACCGGTGCTGTGGTGTAATGGCTAGGCTCTTCGCCTTGCACGTGGGAAGACCCTGGATCGATCCCCGGTTGCGGACGATCTGGGTTTTTTTTCTGCTGGGATTTTTTCCCTCTCAGTCCAGGTTGGCCCTGACAGGCAGGGTCAAAGTAGCCCATCTCTTAAATGACCTTACAGTGTTGCAGGGGACGTAAACTGGTAACCAAACCAAACCTTGTCTCTATGTGCCTGGAATGCTGTGAAGCAAGGAAATGTGCCATGTACGGACAATAAAATTCATCTCATCTTTCCTTATCATCAATGCCACAACAACAACTTACTGTTCCTCCCATGTGGGGTGGCAGCTGGTCACCAGCAATGTACGTCTGAACGTCCGATTTGGTCACAAACTTAATTTTGGATGCCGCTTCTGCACTCAACCAAGCTTTTATCACTTTCCATGCAGCTAGAGAGAGAAATATTTCAGGGTTTTTGAGAGCCAAAAGTCATTTAACACTTTGTAGTCACACAGGCAGAAGGACAAAGAAAGCTATTGGTCACGCGCGGCCAGCTGTGACGCGATAAGGCTTCTCTTGGGCCTGGGGCATATATGCGCAAAGTGACTACAGTGTTAAAAAGCCAATTTGAGATGATAGAACAGCACACAATACATTGCATCACAGACAATCATGAATGAGAATGAAAGGGAAAAACAAATCCTCAGCACATTTAGACTTGCACAGCGGTAGCTCTGATTACTTTGTTAGGTACATTGGTGACATGGTATGACTGACTCAAGTATAGATGTCAAACATTTACCTTACAACAAAATGGAGATCATACACACAACCATACAATTCTAGGCCTGTGAATAACATTAGACAAAATTTGCATACATTATACAAGGCAAACGATAGAACACAGGACCAAGCATGAAGCGCATTACTTCATATTTTTAATATACATCCTACTTACACAGAAAGCGATTTACATACCATCACAATAAACTTTGGCCACAGCTGACACTTCTTGATAAGAAACAAAAGTATGTCTGGGGTATTGAACACAAATCAAATAATTCTAATCTCAGATGTCATAACTAATAACGATGTGGATAAGGAGATGAGTGGCTCTCTAACAGAGATAGTATTGTGAGGGATCCAATCGGATTCAAACAGGGTGGTGATATGGGAATAGAAACACGTGGAGAAAATAATCACCCACCCCAACCTCAAATTATCGACAGGACCCCTGTCTTCTTAAGGCTAATGAAAATGTAGATAAGACAGCAACATAGATAACAGGAAGATGACGCACTGCACAGAGACAAAGAAAAAAAAAGGAAATTACCGCTGAAGATGAAAAATGAGAATGAGATAAGGTGTGAAAAACCCTTGCAACAATGGAACGAGATGGAACTAATAACGACGCACATTCATTTTCTCTGTTGTGGTTGCAGATCAAGACCCTACCACAACCGCAATGCTAAAACAATCATTTCCATTATATTCATAGTAATAGATCTAATTGCACTAAGAAAATATTATTTCCTGGTTGTATACATACCATTGAATATCCAAGGCATATCATAGATGAGCATGTATGCTGTGGAAATCATAAACAGAACACATTATGGCCATTTCTTAATTTGAACAAAAATTATACAGGTACAAAAACTTAAGCAAAACATGTATCAGATAAGATTATAATACATAGTTTCACTAGACCATTTAGTTTCAAGTATCGAGAATCGCATAACTCTCAAGAAAATATCCACATTGTTAACACTGTATGGCCTTTGGACAGCAATTCACTTGAACAACATCATTTGATTTCTACCATGTTTGTTTACGTGGTAAAACACTATAGCTATAACAATAGGTTACAATTGAAGAGCCTTATTCCAAAACTCAATATTTGTACTCTGGGAAGTTCTGAGAAAATCAGGCTTCTCGTTTGCCTGATAAGCTTCTCATATAGCAAAATATTATTTCTAAAGTTGAAAATAAAGGAAACTACCGGGCTTTGCACCACTACAAGCTTTGAGTACGAAAGTCTATAAGATAAACATACCTCTTGTGTTGCTAACACAATTATCAACGAAAGTGCAAATACTGAGCTTTGGACAAAGGCTCTTCAATTATGAAGAGAAAATAAGGACATGGTAATCCACAGTTCATTAATAAACTCTTCCCTCCTTGCAATGAGTCTGGGCTAAGAAACTTATAACCAAAACCCAAAGCAGGCACTTCATCCCTATTCTTTATAATCATGCAAAAATTCTAAATATATTCATCAAATTGTAAAACAACAAATATAAGAAAAGAGAAAAAAAAATCAGAGCAAGACTAACCATTTTACTACTTTGGTTTGGTTTGGTTACCAGTTTTACATCCCTTGCAACACTGTAAGGTCATTTAAGAGACGGGCTACTTCGACCCTGCATGTCAGGCCAAACCCGGGCTGAGAGGGAAAAATCCCAGCAGAAAAAAATCCAGATCGTCCGCGCTCGGGATCGAACCAGAATCTTCCGCATGACAGGCAAAGAGCCTAACCATTATACCACAGCGCTGGGTAATAAACAAAAACATTTTTTATTTGTTTTTTTACTACTTTGACACTCACCTAAAAATGTGGGGAAATACTGCTTGAAGCAGGTGATGATGTACTTCACAAAGTCCATGTCCTGGCGAGAAGAAGTTAGTGAGACGAGCAGTGACAGAGAAAGATCTTGAGCAAGAGAGCAGGATTTCTGTTGCTCTAAGGCATAGGCCTACTTAAAGTTGCTCTCTGCTATTAAATAAGCCGTGCCAAAGAAAGATCTTGAGCAAGAGAGCAGGATTTCTGTTGCTCTAAGGTATAGGCCTACTTAAAGTTGCTCTCTACTATTAAATAAGTACTGCCAAAGAAAGATCTTGAGCAATAGAGCAATGCTAAAACAATAGTTCCCATCATATCTATTACATATTTGACAACTTGGAAACACATGTGTCACTTTTAACATAAAACTAGGATAAAACAACAGAAACCCTGCTCTCTTGCTCTAAGCCATATGCTTACTTAACACTTTGTAGTCACACAGCCAGAAGCACAAAGAACCCTGCCGGTCACACGCAGCCAGCCGTGAAACGACTGGGCTTATCGGGCCTGGCGCATAGATGCGCCGAGTGACTATAAAGTGTTAAAGTTGCTCTCTGTTATTAAATAAGCAAAGCAAATTTTTACACTATGAATGGACCATAAGCATGATTCTTGTGTCCACCTATGTATTGACTGATTCCTATTCTTTGATCAAAAGGTTCATTTATCATTGACTAAAAGTGAAAGAATAATACATGGATACATGACTGAGTCTGGGCTTGTGTAATTTTCTTTTTCTCCATAGAGCTTTCCATATGCTGTCTTGATTGCCACACTCGTGATTTGTTGGGTTACTACTGCAAATCCCTGTACGTTGCACAAGATAATATAAATTTTGTCTCTTTTATAATAATGGTACCCATAACGTTCTCTTTTTCGATCTTTCCAGTATACTTTTCTTAGAGACTGCCACTGTTGGAACCCACACTTGGGACTTCTCTCAATCCCCAAAAACTTCTGACCCAAGAGGGCAATTTTTCCAATTTTTCAGGAACGCACACATAAGCACTTGATCTGAGAGCCACTTTCATATTGAAAGTATGGTGAAGTTAAAAAACTAGAGTGGAGAACAGACTTTTTCGAAAACGTAGCCTCTCTAATAGCATGCAAATGCTGGTTTCTTTTATTGATTATGCCGGCAAAGCACACAGTTGAGATCGAGATCATTTTTTTTAGCCCCTACAGTACATGATCGAAATCGGTTCAGTAATAGAGCCTGAATTGAAAAAAAAAAGTTTTTTCACTATAATAATTTTAATTAATAGAGAGATACAGCATGATGTTCTACAAGTATAAGCTAGAACATTAATGTTATTTATAACGTGAGTGAATGAGTGAGTGATAAATACTGCAATAGAAAAATAAGTTTTTTGCCTCTCCTTCAAAGTTGGAAAAAAACCAAGAGTTGAACTGCTACCCCGCCATTTACCACAGAGGTATCAGAGGTAAAATTAAACCAATTCAACTTACCAGGTTTGAGATGCCACAAGAGGTCATATCTAGCAGGAGAACAATTTGATTTAGAGGTGATTCATTGGAGGCTCTCTCCAGGGCCCAGGCAAAACCCAGCTTCTCCGCCGCCAGCCTCTCCGCAGGAGCGTTTTTCTGGTGCATTTGAACTTTGACCCACACTGAAACAAGAGTCAATAAATGTAATAATAAATGAAGTACATTCAACAAAAGAAGGTCAGAATGCACTTTACAATCTACTATTGTAACCCTAGAACTGAGTTGATACTAATTTGCTGGATTTTCATTGGTCAGTTAGCACTCAGCGTAAAACAACCGCCGATGTATCTCGCCTGAAACAAAATAGGTGTTTAAAATAACTACAGACTTGTTGTAAATTGTGCATTTTGTTTTTTAATAAAGGTAAATATATTATTGTTATTGTGTATAATTTAACATGTTAAAAACTTCTTTTATCGAAACTATATACTAACATAAGGATTTGTAATATAAAATAAGCAAATTACTTTCAAAATCCAAAAAAGATAAAATTACATTTGATAATTTATTCAAATTTACTTTTTATTGCGTCCCCTTAAGATATATTTGCTTCCCTTTCCTTGCTTGGCGTTGAGAGGACTGTGTTGACAAAATAGTGAACCTGAAAACTTCTATCTCCACGGATTACAATACACTTATTTCACTTTGTTTTTTATTAACAAGACGGATGTAGACGATTGTTTCACTTTGACAAGCAATAGTTACCTTGATTGCTAGCGCAATCTATGCATTATCCCTGTCGTTGATAGGGTATAGTTCAGACGTAATTCATGAGAATTTAGTTTCAAATCTTACATGCACATTTGGTAAGAGACTCTGGACTCAGACCATAGCGGCCATCCTGCCTATAACAACCACACTTTTCTGTGATCTTGAGTAGATGCTATGCGCAGGCCCGACTGTATAAAGAAAGGCATGAGTAAAGCCAGCCCTGTTTCTACTCACATATTCTATGCCCGTTGAGGTCTTTAGCGTGGTAAAACATTCCACCTAACTCCCATAGATCTCTGTCAAAAGATTCCTCCTTCACATCTGAAAAGAATAAAATGAGAGAGTAAGATTCAAATTGGTCCAACTGGTTGTGTTTTAATAAAAATAATAATAAAAAAAAGAATATTATGAAGTTGAAGTACTTAGAAATACAAACTGTGAATGTATGTACACTTTTGTGAGTAAGTTGTACGTTGTGACATTGTGTATCCCTTAAATGATCGTATAGTGTACATTTTTCATGTCTGTGCTATGTCTTTGCAATGTTGACTGGTAAATCCAACAAAAATTTCTCTCATGGATTAATAAAGTATATCTTATTTTATCTTATCTTATGATGAAGATAAAGAAGAAACAGGAGAAGAAGAGGAAGAGGAGAAAGAGGCGAAGGAGGAGGAAAAGAAGAAGAAGATGAACAAATTCCAACTTGACAAGCTTTACATTCTATAATTCGAGCCAAGCAGTCCTCATAGTATTCTGAGGCAGTCTCAATTTTCTTGGGAAGTATACAGCGAAAGCTGCCATTTCACAAGTGCTAAAACTAACGACATGCTGACACTAGCCATGTACCTTATCACATCTTAGTCCGAGAGAAGTGAGTGAAATTTGGGAAAAATGACTTTCTGTGTGGTTTCAAGCAAAACATCTGTATGGTGAAAATACCATTCAAGATCTACTGTCCTAGTTAAAATTTAAAAAAAACATGCATAAAATAAAAGAAAGTAAAGAGAGAGAGACATTGGAAGAGAGCAAGAGAGAGAGGAAGAAAGACAATAGAGGTACCTGTCACAATGTCTGTATAAATATTTTTGTTTACTCGTGGTAAATCTGTGTCAGTCCTTCCTCGCTATGAGTGTGAGTGAGTGCTCTTGAATGTACATGTATTAACGTTTTCTACCATTGTATCGACCAAATCAAATTTCTCCCTGGGAGACAAATAAACATTGTCCTTGTCATATGTTAACCCTAAACTTGAGAGGGAATGGAAGGGAAGCTGAAGTAAACAAGATCAGTAATATAGTAGAACAGTTTTGATACAAAATCGGGATAGTGTTCGAATCAAATGTAAGTACGTCAACTTAACTGGAGAATGCACTGAACTTCAAACTTATTTTGGAAAAATGAACTGAGGTGAAGAGAAAAGATATGATGAACTTTATTTATCTGTTAAGAAAATTTAAAAGAGTGTAAAAAGAATTATGTAAGATCCCCATTGGACATTGATATATTAGGGGATCTAGGTTTGAAAGGAAGTGAAACTCTAACAGAGAGTTTATATCCAGGGTTCTATGCGGATTCAACAAAGGTAATATCTGTTCCTGTAGACATGAATAAATTATGTAGTACCAGAGCTTAGATGACACCTAACCAGGGTATATTAGAAAACATATCGGAACGCTGAAGAGAAAGAGATCAATTACCGTTGGACTTTATCTCTTTCTGAAATTTGAAAGAAGAGTAAACAGATGAGAGAATTATAATATAGATTCGATAGTTAAAATAATTTATGGAAACTAAGAGAACACTAAATGTGAGCTAGTTACGGAGTTCAGTTACCATTGAGCTTGATCTCTTTGCGGAACTTGAGAGATGTATGCACCAGGTCCACCCCCTCGTCCAGCCTGTCCTTGCCACGGATGTACATCCGCGTGAACAACGCGTCATTCTGGAGTCTGTTGAGGTCTCGGTCATCGTACATTCCATTGGCAATGTTTTCTGAAAGGACAAAATTGATTTCAGTTGGTCACTTTTTAGTATTGAATTGATTTTTATGAAAGCTATATTTCATCCTTTAGGAGTGGTTTGAGAGGAAAGTCATCAGCTTTTCCCTCTCTCCCCAGTCAAACAGTGCTACAGACCTGGTTTGGTTACCAGTTTTACGTCCCCTGCAACACTGTTAGGTCATTTAAGAGACGGGCTACTTTGACCCTGTCAGGGCCAACCCGAACTGAGAGGGAAAAAATCTCTGCAGAAAAAAAACACCAGATTGTCGGTGACCGGGGATCAATCTAGGGTTTTCCCACATGATAGGCGAAAAGCCTAACCATTACATCACAGCGCCGGTCTACAGACCTGATTCTCTGGCACATTTCACCAGAATTAATCATGTTGTATTCTTTGGGCCCCTCCGCTCTAGAAAAACCTTTGGAAGTCCTAACCGGCGCTGTGGTGTTACGGTTAGGCTCTTCGCCTTGCATGCGGGAAGACCCTAGATCGATCCCCGATCGGGGACGATCTGGGTTTTTTTCTGCTGGGATTTTTTCCCTCTCAGTCCGGGTTGGCCATGACAGGCAGGGTCGAAGTAGCCCGTCTCCTAAATGACCTTACAGTGTTGCAGGGGACGTAAAACTGGTAACCAAACTTAGAAGTCCTAAGTTCCAGCTGAGTAAACCCGGAGAACCTTTAGTACTTTAGTGAGTTAATTTTTGTACTCGTTACTTTAGCTGTTTATATTCTATCCAATATTATTATGAGGTGTCTACACAAGTGTCATGTTAGGAACATGGGCTTCAACTCAGAATTTTTAAAAAGGAGGATCTTTCCGCATGATCACAACAGAAGACCATTTTTGGGAGTCATCCATTATTATACGGTTTAACCCTAGATGTTAAAATAAATACCATTAGTTCATCAAAGCAAGATTATTGCATATCAATTTGAGTTTGGAAGATAAAGAGTCACTTATCAAATATTTAGTGGACTTTAGCGGAGGAAATGGCGGTAGTGGCCCGAAATAGCGGAATATTGAGACCCATGTAGGAAGAATTAATGAACAGATACATTTTTGTTTGAGAACTTCTGTGGGCCTTTTTTGTCTTATAAAATTTCCAAATCTCACCCCAGTCAAGTTACCATGAAATCACCCTAAAGTCTGTTTGTTTGGTTATATTATTACAGTGCTATCAACTCTGTAAAGTCTGTCAGCCCCTAGTAACAGATTAGGATAATAATATAGAAGTAGAAGGAGCAGACCACATGAGAGCGCCCGCTAACCACCCACATCCTTAAGTCACTCTTAGTGCCCAGATCTAAATTAGGAAGACAGGAATGTGTGTTTTTTTTTATCTCAGCAGCAATAAAAGCACTTAGAAAAAAAATAAAAGGAGCAGCATCAAAATCAAAGCATCCTCCAAATAATTATCCATCTTATTCCTTGTGCATGCAGCACAAAAAGGGTTGTCTTATAATACAGTGTGTTTTTTTCGTATTGATCCAATTCTATACTTGAACAAATAAAAGATGGTACAAGATAGAAACATTCTGTTTTCAACCGATTAGTTCTCATTCATTTAAGTTTCTTCTGGTACCAAAATAAACTAAAAATCCTTTTCAAATGCCCTCTCTTTCAACGTAACCTTATAAAGTAACCCAGACAAAACTTAATTGGCCAGTGAATGATATGCAGAAAGCCGTTTACTTTTATCCCTTACCGTTTTAGACTTATTTCAGTTTAGAATTAATCAATAAAACAAAAACAAAAACAAAAAAAACACCCTGTGTATTATGTGTCACTATGCTCTACACACTTGTAGCAGAAACTTAAGCATGTGCTTGTATTTCAGTATGCATGTTTGAGATAGATAGATAGATAGATATATGGATAGATATATAGATAGATGGATAGAGAGATAGATAGATGGATAGATAGATAGATAGATAGATAGATAGATAGATAGATAGATAGATAGATAGATAGATAGATA
>JAUKPP010263991.1:0-11660 GCA_032273245.1 Phyllaplysia taylori
CTCTCTCTCTCCATCTCTCTTTATTTGTCTTTCGTAAATCAATAGGGCTGGGTCCTCTCCGCTTTAATGTTTCTCTCCCTGTTCCTCTTCCTCTCTCCCCTCCCTCCATGTCTCTTTTCTCTCTCTCCCCTCTCTCTCTCTCTCTCTCTCTCAGTCGAATACTACCTGTCCTCGCACTCTGCCCCCCCGCCTTCCATCCTCCCTCTCTCTCTCTCTCTCTCTCTCTCTCTCTCTATTCTCTCTTCTCTCTCCCTCTCCCCCCCATTCATCCTCTTAACTCTTCACCTGTCCCGGTACTGTGCACGCGTCAAGAATTTATCATCCGGAAATTTTATGTTTGTAAAGCAAACTATCAAAAATACTACCAGACTTAAGTAAGTATCAATTCTGTTATCTCAGCTGGTCTAAACGGCCGACACTTGGGGTCTGTGAAGAACTTTAAAAGCCAGTGTGGAAAGAAGATAAGTTTGATTTACTCCACTTACGTCGTCAGCAGATAGAATTTAACATTACCTGAGTCGGTGGTTTATGTTAGCAAGCTACTTCAGGGTGATACTATAATTTATTGTCCTAGACTGCATTCTTGGAGGTCTATTCATTCACTTCTATTTGCCTTTATTATATGTATCTCCATCGCTGTCTTTCTTTTGTCTGGGTTTTTTTTTTCGCTTTTTGATTTTCGTCTCGTCTTTTTTTATTGCATGATGTGCATTTTCGTGACAGCGAAGTGCTGCTGACGCAGTACGCAAATGGCAACCCTCAGGGAAACTTAAGCCTGATTGAGTGCTTAAGTAAAAACCAAAACAAGAAGAGTCTAAAACAGCTGAGGCTGGCGCCTCTATAAATAACCCACTCCTTACAACTACTCGTCTTTTTTTCTTCTTCCTTTCCTTCTGTTTTCGTCCACACTTCGTTTCCCCGTCTCTTAAATGACTTTACGGTGTTGCAGGGGACGTAAAACTGGTAAGAAAGCATTTCATTTCTTTCCCTTTTTTCTTTTTTTTCCCTTTCTGTTTTTTGGCTTTTTTTTTCTTTCTTCCCTTCTCTTTTCGTCAACACTTCGTTTATTTCCCTATTTTCTCTTTTTTCGTCTGGTCTTTTTTCTTTCTTTCCTTCTCTTTTCGCCCACACTTCGTTTTTTCCCCTTTTTTGTCTTTGTTTATCGTATGCTTACTCATTGGCCCATCCGCTTGACTGTTTTTCCCATTCTCGCCAAAACTTGTGCTTACAACTTGACAATTTCACTCAGAGATTAAATCCCGATCTAATAACGCAACTCGAGCAATAAAATCTTTATATAACCTGGCCTTTCTTTTTTAAGCAGCTTAAGCCTACACATTTTTAATCTTCCTGTAGATCTCCTTGGTTAGAGGAGGACGCTCACCCCAACTTCCGGTGTCGCGCCATTACTAAAATTTTAATATAACCCCGCCATTCTTTTTTAAGCAGTCTACACATTTTTAATCTTCTTGTAGATCTCCTTGGCTAGAGGAAGAAGCTCACCCCAATTTCTGGCTTCGCGCCATTACTACAAGCTGAGAGAATGAGCAGACGCGAGGCGATATCTATGAGTGACGTTATGTAAATCAGGGGAGTGAGTCACTATGACCTCCCTCGGGTCAGAGGTCATGATCTCGCCATCTATAACAATAGCTGAGCTCAGGACACCAACGCAACACCTAACATGCAAAAGGGGGAGGGAGTGTGTGTGTGTGTGTGTGGGGGGGGGGGGGGGGGGTTGAGGGTGAAAGAAGTGCATAAATGCCTCTTTTCAGCTCATAATTGTAAGCCTTCTTACACGTTTCTTGCACTGGCCTCTTCATAATAATATACATGTACTCGATTATGCGAATACGTGACGATAACTTAAGTACTCAACCGTATTTGTCTCATTTTCGCTTGTTAACACAATGTGAGATGCAATCATAAATTCATTAGCTCCAAACTCTGGTATATAATACTTCTGTCAGAACCCTTCCCATCATCCTCCCCGCTCAATAAGGAAGGATGAATATTAAACACCGCACAGCATCAGAAAGCCTTTGGTCTATCTCAATGAATGTCAAATCTTGGATATTTACAGTAAATTCAATACCGGACAGTTCCAAGCGTTACGGCGTGATGTTTTTCCTCATATTTAGCACCTTTTTGGTCTTTATAGAATGCAGTTGGTGAGTGAAATCCACTGGTAAAAACTAGAGACCGTGTCCAATATACTGAATAAGAAATACCAGGGGTGAATCAACATTGCAATGGTCAAATCCCTACAGTAACAGCGCAACGTAAAGGGACATTTAAAAAACCCACAACTTTCTATAATTAATTTCAGGTTCTGTAGGAAAACCCCGCTTGTCTTCTTAACACATGATGTAGTCAAGAGGCTAAACTACAATGTTTCAGTGGTTTATGAACTTAATATTTTACGATCAATTTTAGAATTTGAAAAGAGTCACTTTTACGCTGTGACGTTACGTGGTGACAAGCACAATTTCGTGAGCCCCATGACAGACTTATGGTTGTTCAAAGTAAAATTCCAAGTAGGCTTATGGCAATGTTTTTGCTCTACGATTATGAAACTTTGCTGAAAATTTCAACCAGAGAGCGTTATACTACAAGTATCTTAAATGGGGTGAGGGCGGAGGCGGGGGTGGGGAAGGGGAGCGTCTGTGGCCAAGCGGGAGTGTGCCCGCCTACAGATTATCTATAGGTGGGGAGGTCCTGCTTCGAATCCATAGTGATTCGCCGGTTTTCATGGTTCCGACCCACGTCTTATCGGAGGTAGACGTAAAATCCCCCTCGTAAATGACCTTACAGTGTTGGATACGGCGTTGGGCAATATTACCAAGAGGCTAAAACAGCCAAAGATGCTGGCGCCTCTATAAACAACTAACTTTGAACTAACCTTTGAACCACGGCGTTAAATCTGAACCAACCCAAACGTACCTTAAATGAGACATGGGGATCGTTTTTCTTGGAATTGCCCTAATGCAGATGTCATTGGTTCGATGTACATGAACGATACAGATAGGACAAAGCAGATCTGAGGCATATTAAGTCAAATACATGAGTCTTTTGTTGATTGTCGAGACAACGAACATGAACATGAAACGAAGTGGAGCTGTACATGAAGATTGGCTTCTGTTGAAATGGATTGCTAGCAGGATTGGATCTGTCCATGCATTTGTTCCACTCTATTTCCCAAACAAAAGATAGCCCCCCCCCCCTCCCGGGCTAATTAGTTGGGAGAAAGATATTGGGATTATGGAGGTCAAAATGGGAATCTGTTGTGTGATGACTCATCTGAGGTGAGTCATGATGAGTCACGATTTCTTGTTTTCAACGTCTAAGAGTACTCAAGCATTTTTCTACACTTTTACTCGGATTTCAGTACAACCTTCGTAGCACTATTTTTCTGTTCATAGCTGAAGCTTGGTCTACTTCTCTTTCTATCTCCCCAACCTGCTTGTTGGTTAGTTCTTCATTCCTAACTTCTTGTAGGAATTGCTGCAAAGTCACTTAGCTTTACATTGGTTTAGTTTTGGGTTTTACACCTCTTGTAAGATCTTTCCAAAGACGGGCTTCTTCGATTGCTTTTCGGAGGCAACACAAGCGGAGATGTTCGTCCTAGATAGGGATCGAACTCTCGTCCTCTGCATGACATCACACCACAGACGCCGGTTCAATGGGTTTCATATACATACATGTATTTATTGTTATAACAATTAAGAAACAGCTCTAAAGAAAGAAGACCACTAGGCGGATCAATATGTCGGTCCACCTTTAAAAAATTGATTATTTCTTTTGTTTTGTGGCCATTTTTTGTTCTCTCATGAGTCCTGATCAACGCATTAAAAGTTGAAGGCAACTGGCACACGAATGTTGAAAAAAAAATCACGTGACAATCCATTATAGGCCACATTATTACGGCATAAACTGCACATCTGGTTACTACTTCCGTAACTCTCATCCACGTTGCGTGAATATTTGACAGAAAGTCTTTTGTGATGAAAAGTTCATAAAAAAGAACGCTGCAAAAAGCCTGTGGTAGATTAATACAAAAAACAATCCAAGATGGCCGCCAGCCACACTTGAGAGCGAAAAACGTAACTAGTGAACCTACAGATTTTAAACTTGGTGTGTAGATTTCTTATGGTATAAAGACTACGTTGAGGTGAAAGATACACTAAATCCAACATGGCGGCCATTACATCGGCCGCTATCTTGGTGTGACTTTCGGGGTCATAAGTAATGATGATACTGCGTAGGGGAAGCGAGATATTTCGAAGGAATTTTTTTTAATCGAGATGCTACAGGGAAGTCCGCCCGTAGCATAAGAGATCGTAACAGCGTCCGGGGAGCGTTTCAGACACCGTTCAACAATAAGAAGCGAGGCCTTTTGTGGGATGACATGGAGAAGATCTGGCATCACGCCTTCTACAACGAGCTGCGTGTGGCCCCCTAGGAGCACCCCGTCCTGCTCACTGAGGCCCCCCTCAACCCCAAGGCCAACAGAGAGAAGATGACCCAGATCATGTTCGAGACCATCAACGCCCCCGCCATGTACGTCGCCATCCAGGCCGTGCTCTCCCTGTACGCTTCCGGACGTGGCACAGGTATCGTGCTCGACTCCGGTGATGGCGTGACCCAAACTGTCCCCATCTGCGAGTGTTACGCTCTCCCCCACGCCATCCTCCGTGTGGACTTGGCTGGCCGTGATCTCACTGACTACCTCATGAAGATCCTCAGCGAGTATGGCTACTCTTTCACCAACACCGCCGAGCGTGAGATTGTCCGTGATATCAGGGAGAAGCTCTGCTACGTCGCCCTGGACTTCGAGCAGGAGATGGCCACCGCCGCCTCCTTCTTCTCCTTCTCCTCCTTCTCCTCCTCCTCCTCCTCCTCCTCCTCCTCCTCCTCCTCCTCCTCCCTGGAGAAGAGCAACGAGCTGCCCGATGGTCAAGTCATCACCATTGGCAACAAGCGCTTCAGGTGCCCCGAGTCTCTCTTCCAGCCATCCTTCTTGGGAATACTCCGTATGGATCGGTGGCTCCATCCTGGTTTCCCTGTCCACCGGCTCACATAGAAATGAGCGCAAATTGCGCCATTTTGAAAACAATAACGAAACAGTTTTAAGAAAGTCAGGTGACGATTAATCTTTATTTCTTCTTCATTCTCCCCGTACCCCGTAACATTTTACTTTGTCAATCAACATACAGAAAATGAATATTATACTTTCTCATAAAGTAAAAAATGAAAAAAAAGTCTACAATCTTTAGAGCAAGTGGTCCAAATATCCTCTTGTGCACTCAAGGCATTTTTATGCGTCGTGACATTGACGTTTAGAGGGGGTCGACTGGTGCATGGTCGACCTGGGAATTTCTTATTCAGGTTTTCTACCTATCCAAACTGACAGATTTCTATCCATCCAAAATGACAAAATTTTCAACTGTTGCAATCAGACAAGGTTATGAGAGCACCTGCGCGTTCTTGTCGTCTCTTATGCGGAGCTTACGGAATGTCAAAGGTCGTGACTTGGTGGATGAGTAATAATTAATGCAAAAGACTGTTCGTTGCTGAATGGGACCACGATTTAAGAATATTGGGGGGAAACTTGAAAAAAAAAACCCATGTCTACAAACTTTCGTTGGTCTGCTAAGCCACAAAGCTGCGCATATGGCGCGATCGTTGAGACTTTCACTTTAAGTGGTGATGCGAAGTTGATACTCGCGTAAAGTTTGGGACAAACCGAAAATAGGGTGTTTTCTTGGTGCCCAGTTTAGAGAAAGACTATGATATTGTCGTGGAGTCATTTCAACAATAGATATAGACCAGTCAAACTGAATCGCCAGACAAAGATAGTATATAGGAATTGTTAGGAATATACAAAACGGAAATAAACTCCCATTTATAAAGGTTAGGGAAAAAATACAGAAAGTAAGAAAGAAAAGTCATCTTTATTTATCCCGGTTGGGAAATTCATTTTCCAATGGTGTACAGTCATATTCATACTCATACAAGTGATATTACATAGGTCTAGATGTAATGACAAATATGGACATAAGTAGCGTCATTCATACAAATTACGCATTTACACACCCCATTGCCGGTCGCCACAGTGTAGCGCCCAAGAAGTGCGGTACTCATTCGTTTTTTGACAAGACACTCATTCAAGCAATCACAAATCCTCAATTGTAAGCTTTTATGCATTTTGAATTCTCTTACAAATACTTTGAACGATTCCATACAAAGGATACACGCTTACTTACGATAATGCATTCAAGAAAATACATGGGATAGCCTAATATTGATAGTACACGTAGTAATTAATTATACATTTCTATGTCAATGATTATATTTGTAGGAATAACTAAATGCTTTTGTAGTGAAACGAATCTGTATGAATTCATTAAACTGACATGCTTCATACTTTTATATACACGTTGGGTCAATATAAAAGAAATTATGCAAGAATACGCAAGCAAAGTGGCTCCCACAGCTGATTTGCAATCAGAGTTACATAAATTATTAGCTGTATCTGAGGTCTGTATATTGAGAGGTGAAACGCCCGTGACAACAGTGTATTGCGAGCGTGGCCGCGGATTACAATAACGTTGATTACATTCACACTTGCCACAAATTGAGTGTAATGTTTAGAAATCTCTGTACTTGTGTTTTTTTTGCTTGACAATGTTATGTACATGTACTTTGTACTGATGTTGCTATTGAACCTGTCTGAATTGTAAACCCTTGAAACCAAATGTCCCTTTTGGGACAATAAAGGATATCTTATCTTATCTTATGTTATTATTCCTTTAATAAACGCACTTGCTTCGATTGTATGACCAGAGAGTCTATATTTTGAGAGGAGAAACGAAGCCTCTAAGCGAGAATCTGGGTCATACGATCGAAGCGCGTTTAACAGAAGAAAATGTGGTCAGTGTTAACAGTGAGCCGCGCTTGTTTTTTTGTAATTCGCGGCCACACTCGCAATGCACTGTTGTTATGGGGCGTTTCTCCTCTCAATATACAGGCTCTCTGGTATGACCCAGATATGCATTTGGTTTGGTTTGGTTTGGTTACCAGTTTTACGTCTTCTGCAACACCGTAAGGTCATTTAAGAGACGGGCTACTTTGACCCTACCTGTCTGGACCAACCCAGGCTGAGAGGGAAAAATCCTAGCAGAAAATACCCCAGGTCAACCGTGCTTGGGATCGAACTCAGGTCCTCTGCATAATAGGCGAAGAGCCTAACCATTGCACCACAGCGCCTGACCCAGATTTGCGTTTAAAAGTCTCGTTCTCCTCTCAATCGTAGGCTCTTTCGCTGTATTCTTCTTTTTATACATGCAATGATATGAAGTTAGTTACAAGTTAGTTATAATTTTACATTCATGTACATTCGAAAACATTTTTCTGCTGGCGTCTGTAGCACAATGGTTAGACTCTTCGCTTATCACGAAAAGAACAAGAGTTCGATCCTCACGTTGAGCTAGCAGCTGCTGGAATGTTGTGTCCATCTCAGCCCGAGTTGATCCTGGTAGACATGGCCGGGGAAGACTGGCTAAAAATGACCATTAAGTGTTGCAGTAAAACCAAAATCAATCAAACCGGATTTTTCTAAAAAATAGGAGAACCGGAATCTGTGGCAAAATGGTCATGCTCTTCGCCTATTTTGCGGAAGACCCGAGTTCGATCCCACGTGCTGAGGGTCAACGTTTTTCTACTGAGATCATCCATCAGGGTCGAAGTTGCTAGTCTCTTAAATGATCTAAATGTATTGAAACTGGTAATCAAACAAAAAACTAAGATAGGAGTACCAATTTATCCAGACATCCCTTAATTAAATAACTCTTTACCCAGACTTTATGACGACCTTTTTCACTGCGTCTGTTTCTCACGCAGCAATGACCTGCCTCAGACCACAGAGCTGGGATCGGACAAACTCATTTTTTTAATAATGGTTTTTGGCTTAACGACTCTTACAACACTTTAAGTTCATTAAAGGGCCGAGCTGCCTTGACCCTGCCTGTCAGAGTTAACCCGAGCTTACCACAATATAAACAAGAAGCTAAAAGAGCTGAAGAAATTAGTGAATTTATTAATAAAAAAAACTTTAAACTAACTAAATAACTCAGCGTATAAATGGAGACAAACTAAATTAAACAAACTGCCTCACGTGGTTCTCGAACTCACGTCCTCTACGTGATAGGCGAAAATCTCACTTTTACAGCACAGAAGTCGGTGGACAAATTAAATAATGAGAATGAGAACCTGAGTTAGTTGCTGGTTCTGATTTTACGCATCATGGAACACTGTATGGTCCTTTGTTGTTGTAGTTGTTGTCATCTAACAGATACTTTTGAGCTGAACCGGCACTGTGGTGTTATGGTTAGGCTCTTCGCCTCTCATGTGGAAGACCCCGGTTCGATCCCCGCTCGCGGACGATCTGGGTTATTTTCTGCTGGGATTTTTCCCTCTCAGTCCGGGTTGGCCCTGACAGGCAGGGTCGATGTAGCCCGTCTCTTAAATGATCTTACGTCTTTGCAGGGGACGTAAAACTAGTAACCAAACCAAACTTTTGAGCTGATCCCTCTTTTATTGGCCTTTGAAACAAAGCGCTCCACCCGGGCTTCAAACTCACGTCCTCTGCGTGATAAGCGAAGCGCCTAACCATTACACCACAGGCGCCGGTAGTAGAAGTTAAGCATTTTATGGAGGCACCAGTATCTCTTGCTGTTTTAGCTCCCCAAAAAAGGTTGAAGTAATCACTCCCGTAAACGACCTTTAAGTCTTACAAAGGGTATAACCCCCCCAAAAAACAACAACAACAACAACAAAAAAACAACAACAACAACAACAACAACAACACCCAAACAAATACTGGAAGTGTGGTTTAATGATTCTGCTGGGATTCATCCCTCTCAGACCGGGGTTGTATCTGACCGGGCCTAAGTAGCCCGTCTCATAAATGACCTTACAGCGTTGCAAGAGCCGTTAAGCTCAAACGAAACGAAACCAACCTGGCTTCTATCCTTTCTCCCGCGTCTGTGGCGACTCTCTCGCCCTGACTCAGTCCTTGCCGAGTTCGTGACGTCACACAGCCCAGCCAACCTTTTCCCGTGGGCGCTGTTTTTTCAGGGCCACCCGCCAACAAACAAACAAATAGGGCAACAGCGGAGCTGTGCCAATGTAGAGCAACCAAACAGCGCGACTATGTCCAAACATGGAATCGGTGGGAACGTTTCAATTCTCCAGCGTTCAAAGGCTTTTGAAATCCTTCCAAGACGTCATGAGAACCGCGTTGGAGAGCAGGAGTTGCTTGCTGAGTAAACTAGGGCTAAACTGACTGACTGCTGTCGTCAAGATGCTGGGGATATTGTGTGTGCGTGTCTCTGTGTGTATTCTCTTGTTTGATTTGTTTTGTTGTAAAACTTTTCCCAAAAACGTTATTGACACTTTTGTGCCACAAAAAGGTATGAAGACTAATAGAAAGTGTAACGCAGCTTAGAACACCCTCAGAACCTCCCCCGTACAGCATGTTTCTCCATTTGTTTGGCCTTCAGTCTATTTTTCTGACCCCTGATCTGTTTGTCTGCCTCGCTGTTTGTTTAATGGGCTGTCTGTCTATATGATGATGGTCTGTCTGCATCTCTGCCTCCTAATCTGTGTGTCTGTCTCTATGTCTGTCTCATAGCCTGTCTGTCTATCTGTCTTTGTGATATTCTGTCTGTGTCTCTGCCCCCTAATCTGTGTCTGTCTCTCTGTCTGTCTATCCATCTTTCTGCTGGTCTGTCTGTCTCTCTGTTTGTCTAATACTTTATCTATCTATCTGTCTTTCTGTTGGTCATTCTGATGGTCTGTCTGCCCTCTGTCTGTCTGTATGTCTGTATGTCAGTCCATCAGTCTGTCTGCATCCCTGTCATAAAAGTCTGCCTATCTGCCTGTTTGGCTATTTTCCTATGTGAGCGTCGGTATGTCCTTCTGACCCTCTACTTCCCTATACACTTGTCTGCTTGTAGATGAGATTATTTCCACAGTTCCGTTGGGTTTCTAGTTTACGTCCCTTGCAACACTGGGGCACTTCGACCCCACCTGTTAGAGTCAACTCGGGCTGAGAGGGACGCATGCCAGCAGAAAACACACATAGAATTAGTAGGCATGTGAGATCGAACTCAGGGCCTTCGTAGTTACAGCCTTACCATTACACCACAGAAGCCGATTTATTTTCTCACCCTTACTATATGTCCTTACATACCAGTCTACAAGGGATTGAAGGGCGCTCTTGTATGATCCGATCCTTCTAGTTCTGTTTAATTGTTACCAGCGTCCTTATTTTATCTTTTATCTTTTATTTTCTACATTTTTTTTTTTTTTTTTTTTTTTTTTTTGGGGGGGGGGGTGTTTTTGGTGTGGTATTTTTGGTCTCTTAGATGGCTGTACAGTGTTGAAAGGGACGTAAAACTGTTAAGCAAACCAAACCAGAGTCACTGGGCCATGGGTGGACTGGAGCATTATTAAACGAACAAAAGAGTAGTAACATCTTCCTTGAATTTGAAACGCCTTCCGATGTTCACCTTCAACTAGACAAAATCCCACGCATACCATGTAAGTCAGAAGCCATGATCGTGTTTGTCTCTAGCCAGCTCAGTTTGACCACCGCAGCGTAGAAACCATAGTAATGTTTAGCCCGCCTCCTCACGATGTTTGACAAACTGCAGATTATGGTATTTCGTGAAGGCATCCTCGGAGTAAACTGACCAATACTGACCATTGGCAACACCCTGGACCTTGTAGGACTAGAAGCATCTGGGGTATTTGTGGCAGAGCGTTAAAACGCCCGCCTGTAAAGGCGGAGGATACGGGTTCGAATCCTTAGAGATTTATTCGGGACGTTTTTCATGACTTTTCATAGCCGTAATCCCTGTTCTTTCAAAGTTTTTGTTAGGAATAAATTATCTATAGGGGCTCCAGCATTCAGATGGCTTCGCCTTGTCCTATCGGAGATTGACGTAAAATTCGAAGGCCCAATATTTTAAATGACTTTATAAGGTTGCAGGGGAATTACACTAAAAACCAAACAACCAACCAACCATAACTACTCGCATTTATTTCCGACAATAGTGAACTGAATGTTGGATTCTTCACTTTGTCTAGTTGTAATTTTCTTTACGTTAAAGTTTTACACCCCTTGCGACACTCTAGTGTCATTTTAGGTTAGGGGCAGATAACTCCTTTCTCCACTCTTGACTAGGATGCACCATCAGGGCTCTTTGATATGACGATAACCAAACTGCGTGATTTAGATGTGATAAACAGAGGCAGCCAAGTACACAGAAGAGTTCTCTGGTACCTTCTTCTGGCTTTAAAATCCTCGCCCCGCCCTATCATTGCCAACACTGTTGATGAAGTAGGAAACTCCTGAATAAACAAACAAAATATCATAGCAAGGGGACGCTAAAACAGGCAAAAAAGCTTGAGCCTTTATAAATAAGTTACTTCTAACTTATTTATTTATAGATGCGCCAGCGTATTTGGGTGTTTTAGCCTAAAATGTTGTTCTACCTAACTAATTAACTAACTAACTAACTAACTAACAAACTAACTAACTAACTAACTAACTAACTAACTAACTAACTAACTAACTAACTAACTAACTAACT
>JAUKPP010264002.1:0-10574 GCA_032273245.1 Phyllaplysia taylori
TATATGGGGGTGGGCAAATTTGCGACAGCGACTCCTGTCTTCGTCAGGCCCCCAAAAAATAATAAATAAGATAACAAGATATTTTAGATATAAATATAATACAAGATAATAAGATATATTTTTTCTTTACATCTATAGGAAGGGGTCAGCTAGTCAAGTAAGAAAAGTAACTTTCAATATTTCCATATCGTTAATGAGAATAAGAATCACGCGTATGTATCACTTTGAAAACAAACTCTTCCTGTGACAGGTTAGCGGAGATGGACAAGTAGCTAGTTGCCACACACTAATTTAGTATTATATGGTGAGGAGCCACCCCCCCCCCCCCCTTCCCCCAACGACCCTCAAATTTTTTTTTACATACCTGCATTTTTTCCATATTTCCCTAAATAGACCACGAATTTTCACGACACGTCACATATTTTAAGTGTGTCGGGGGAAAAAAAGGTCCCCTGAATTCCAGCTTGTTTGACGATCAGAAACCGAAGAGTCGCACATTTTTAAAAAAGTCATCTTCATTTTTCATTAAAATTCGAATCTTTCTTTTGCAGTACTTTCTCCTCATTCCTCTGTTAACGTCTTTTTAAGATCAGTTCATCCTGGTTAAAATGATTTGGTCAAGAGAGAGTTTTCAAGACATAACCGAAAAAGGAAGTTGTGAAATCAAATCCTTTAAATCGTCTTCCGTGAATCGATTGTCGGAATCCGTCATCCTCATGTTGTCGTTTAAGGAGTGTTACTCCCATGATCAAATTTGGAGGTAAGCGTTTTTGACGCCGGCAAAACGGGTTGATTTATAAACTGATGATGCCTGAAACAGAGAAAACCTTCCACTTTTCTCTACCTTATTCTTTTATCAAATCTGTCACTGTTTTATTTAGTGGTTTTATTCCAGGGAAAAGTTCGACAGCATTTCCTTAGTCTTTATCAGCCCAAGCCGTAGGGCAAAACACACTCAACAAAGATTACAAAATGCAGGAAATCATAGTCTTGATCCTGTTTATATGACAAGATACATAGCAGCTAAGGAGACTGAGAATTGCGTGTTTAATTATTATCAGAATAACGGATTTGACAGCAAACTTCGACTAAAGAGGCACGCAGTACTTACCAATTCTATTTATTCTACATTTTGGAACATCGCGCGTTTAGAAAAATAATAGTGGCTTTTAAAAATCAAGATATCATTGACGCCTAATCCTCAAACTCTACAACATTTTCCATAATGTTTTCTGCCTTAGCACACATACAATATGTGAAGTTTCGTGAAAACTCGATGACGATTAAGGGAAATGTGACCAAAAAGCAGGAACCTGGGCTGGTATTTTGGGGGTGGGGGGGGGGGGGTTATTTTCACTGCAACATCTTTGCACTAACGTGTTTCATGTGTTGTAGCCAGTGAGCGTATGTGGTACTGGTATTCGACCCTTTGCAAACTGTAGAGATGGGCATCGCCAATATAGTATCGTGAATCATACCTGTAGTTAATCATTTCATTTGGGGCAAGTGTAAGCTCATAATTCATCTGAATGTGTGTTTGGGTGACATGGTTGATTCCTCTACTCTGAATGGTAACGAGATGGACAAACTCTCAATACATTCTCATAATATTCATGCAGATCATTCCAGTCATGGTTATCTTCAATATGACAGCAATCAGCGTTCTTAACCCAGTAGAAAACATCACCACCACAAGCCAGACTGTCAAGACCGTCCCTATCTATTTGACCGGAAGTCTGGACCCTGAAGAATATCAGCGATACAGCAACATCTTTGCGTGGGTCAAGGCTATTCTACAACCCATATCACTAGTCTGTCTCCTGATGAGTGCACTGGTGTTTCTGCGCAAAGAGATGCGCAATGCGACAACGTACTACCTGGTAGCTCTCAATCTGGCTGAAGCTTACTACGTCTGTCACCTGTGCATCAACCAGATTTGTTTGCTGAGCCAGCCTTGCTTCAACACTATGGGCTACACATACTATAGGCTGTTTGCATTGACATATATCGGCGTATCCTGTCGTCGCTCCGTCTACATCTTTAACTGTCTTGTGTCCGTCCAGAGGTTCTTAGTGGTTGCATTCCCTATGAGCGCTCGTCAAAAGAACATCTTACAGAAATCTGTGCCAGTCTGCATCACAACTTTGCTATTATCCCTTGCTTTAAACATAGCCCTACCACTAACGTATGAGGTGATACCTCGCGGAGATGGGTATTACACCTATAGAGCTACAGATTTCCGAAAAGAAAACTTTGACTTCTTCGAGTCTTACACTTCAGCTCTTGTCTACACACTGGTCTATTCCCCCCTTGTGCTCGGAGCTCTAGCCAATGTGTGTATGGCCATCTCTCTGAGGCGTCACTCCAGTAGCATGAGTCACGTGAAGAGCACCAAGGAAGGTCAATGTCATAAAGAACTACAGACGAACATCGTGGTCCTCGTCTCTACTGGACTCTTCTTTTTCTTCTCTCTGCCCATAAACATAAATCTCGTTGTGGGAAATGCACTAAAACACTATGGGTATATGAAGAAAGAAAATTATCTGTTCTTGTTGATGGGAAACGTTACGGTACTCAGCAGTCAGGTGGCCAGCGATATGGTCATCTTTATCAGCTATATCTCACTTAGCTCAGCTTTCCGGAGAAATACCATACAGTTGGTGTACACAATGTTTGGCCTCGCGTCGAAAAGAAAAACCGCTAAAAACTCAAACACATCATAGGAATACCGGGGAGAAGTGGCAACTGAAAAGGTAACAAAATGGGAGAGAAGAAAAATTGTACTACAACAAAACAATAGAAGAAAAAAACATCAATCGAATCATAGCAAAACAATTTTGATACTTTTCATCATCATTTATACCATACAATAGGTTGTTTTAGCATTACGCTGCCGGGGAGAGAACTCCCATTACGCTTCCGGGGAGAGAACTCCTTTTATGCTCCGTGTGAAACATCAAAATTTGACCATTCACATGTGAAGTATATCACATTTTTGCCACGTTGTGAGCGAGTTCACCATCTAGTTTGCATAAAATCCTTGGTGCGCAAACAATAGTTGGGATAAAAATAATACCTTTCTTATTTTGCACGTCCAATAGCAATAACTGTTCCCCCACCCCAAAGACCAAAATCTTTGCCTAGCCCTACCCATTTTCGTTCAATAGCGATGCTCGTTGCTCTTCATGCTTGTTGGACCGCCAGATTTACAAAGGCAACTTGAAGATTCAGTTCCACGTAAGGCTCTGCCTGTGTTTACCGTTTGATGTCTGCAATTACAGTACAGATCTACTTCTTTAGCTGATGTCAGCATGGTATAAATACTTTATCACATTCGTTTTGGTTGTTGATCAGGATTTCTTTTACTTGTGAAACTGCCGTTAGCCCTCGTGATTAGAAATTAGCAATTGCACTTGTAGAATAAATCCCAATCTACAACCATCATTATAACTCATTTAACCTGTTCGTTTTATCTCCTGTCAATAAAACGTTTCACGACACTGGAAATGAGGTTGCATGTCTATTTTTCTTATTTTTCTCACTACTTCTATTAGTGCTTTTTCTTCTTTTTTTTTGTTGGTGGTGGTAATGGTGTTATTGTTGTAGTTTTCGTCGTTTCTGTTGTTTATGGTCGGGATGCTATTTTGCTCTTTGTTTCTGTAATTGTTGTTGTAGAGGTTGTTTGTTTGTTTTTTGTTGTTTGCGGTTTTTCTTTGTTGCTGCTTTTATTCTTGTTCTTGTTGAAGACGCTTTTACTGATTAGGGGCGGGGTCTACTCACATGCTTTGTTTCACGATAATTGCAGCGTACACAAAACAAACCGAAAGCGCTGTAAAACCAGGAGAAACGCCGCTTTCTGTGTACAGAGACCCCAACCCGATATGAGGACAACATTACGACACGGTGTTCCTAAACCATCAACAGCCAAGTTTTTTTTTTTCTCTACATTGCAGGGAGACAGTCAAAGAACAAGACACACAAAAACAAGTAACAACCAACTCTAGAGATATCTACCAACAAAGAAGAATTGCGTTTTACAACTAAACTGTTATGATTGCCATTTCCTCGCACATAAGACTTGCCTACGACTCGATCTATGGTCATTTCACGCCCCTAAGTAGGCAAACTTGGTGTCACATTGGAGTCCCATAAGGGGCACGAGAATCGGGGCATCCCTACAATGGGAGCACAGCCGAACGTGGTCAAAGCCGGTTATGGTGCGGTAAACACATTCGTGGCACAACTTCTGTTCGATTTTCACCAGTACCTCAGTATGAATTTCTCCTTAACTCTGCATAGGTCTTTCTTTCCTTTTTTCTAAACAGGATCGTGATTTTCTGCATGAATTCATGTCTTTTTTCTTTAAATGAGATCAATAATGATATATAAATGTCATATATTACTGTTGTTGTCATTATTATTATTATTATTATTATTATTATTATTATTATTATTATTATTATTATTAGGCTATTATTATTATTATTTATCAATAATAAGAAAAAACAATAAAGTGGTCAGATCGGGAATATCATAAGTTTTACATTACACTAGGTCGAGGGGTAATTTTGCCCACTCTTAGGCTACGCGTCCACCAAAATACGATCACTTCCAGGCCAGGCTAATGTTCGAAGTTTTTGTATGGTGTAGAACCGACTCAAGACGACCCACGTCCACCGCGTCCCAGTGACAACGCGGCTTCTTGAGTCGTTTTTATTCTAGGCAACAGAGTGATTGGTACTTATCGATGGATAGAAGCTTTGTCTGTTTTTGTTTGGTTGCTTGTTGGTCGAATCGAGGCTTTCTTAGTCACCTGTTCGACTGACGAAAAAAACCTGTATGCAGGAAAATCGCGTAGTCAGGCAAAGGAAGTTAATGACTCACAAAAACGAGCTTATTTACATATATGAGCCTGGTGACATCCAACTGACGAAACATATCAGTGGAATCGCAGCCTTAGGAATGTGATGTAAGAGAAAAACTAGCTCCAATTTGTTGTACGTTGTAAAGTTCGAAAAATTCCCGATTATGTCGTATTTTGTTTTTCATTGATCTTATTTGAATAAACTTCCTAAATAAGACATGAATCCATTCGGGAAAATATGATCTTGTTGAGACAAATGGAAACAAAGATCTGTGCAAAGTTTTGGAGAAATTCACGACATAGTTGCGAAGAAAATCTTGCAAAAGTTGCGCCACGAACTTTTTACCGCACTATACATGTTGTGTAGTATTTCCTTTGTCTAAGATTAGGAAAACAAGTTCCGATGTAGACATGAGATTCAGAACAAAATCTAGTCTTACAGAAACACAAGAAGCCCTTTCGCCTGACTGGTGTATAAAAACAATAGGGGGAAAACCCTTCAAGCATTACAATGTTGCAAGACGCACAATGCCAGCATTGATAAAAA
This sequence comes from Phyllaplysia taylori, assembly GCA_032273245.1. NCBI lineage: Eukaryota > Metazoa > Mollusca > Gastropoda > Aplysiida > Aplysiidae > Phyllaplysia > Phyllaplysia taylori. Next base: position 5,412 of record JAUKPP010264002.1, read on the forward strand.
AAAAATATATATAAAAAGTACACTTGGAAGAAATAAAAAGACGGCTTTCTTTTATAACAGAATACACCCACAGTGGCATTTCAAAGTTGTTGGGGTTTTTTAGCGAATGTTGACTAAATAATGAAGGGCGGTTGGCGGAAGCGTCAGGAAATAGACTGAGCGATCTCAATGATGAGTCTTTGAGCTTATCTTTCTAGATTCTAATTCTATCGAAGGATGTTATATATACATTGTAATACGATGTTAGTCAAAATAAAGGAAATAGCATAGTGTAATATAGACAGTTGTGATTGGTGTGCTAATATAATCATACAGGTTACTTACTTATGTAAACACCTTTAACATTTATAACTTGTGATAACCTCTTGTGAACAAACATGAAGCTTCATAAAAACTTAAATTTCTAATGAGAAAAAAGAACGTCCAAGGAGTCCACATTTTTCTCCGTTGGTTTCCCTGGTGTTACTAAAAACAAACAAATTTATCTTGTTACCAACCAATTATCTCAATTAATGAGCACACACCAAGGATGAACGAACCATCTTGAAGCCAAAGGGAGAAAATCACACCATGCATCGTTTGTACATAAGTATGACCGCAGTGATTTTATCTTTGTCGATGTATAATGTGACAAGTTATGCCATTAATTGTCACGATGTAATGAGTTGTTGACAGAAGATGTGATAGGTGTTGGCCTACTTTTGTGAACTTAGTGATCGTAATGCATTGATCTACAAATTGCATATCATGTATCTCAAATTGGATGATTGGCCCGAATTCTTAAATCATTAGGGAAAGACTAAAGAATATTTTAAAATTACATATATCGAAAAAGCTGTAATATAAAAGACCAGGGTTAGTGGGTTTTTTTTTTTGTATCAAATTGAGTTGCATTCGGAAGACCCCACCCGTCCGAGTCTATGATGTTGCTTTCTCCTGCAAAATCTAACAGTAGAAGTAAGAACATTTTACAGTGAGTTTTTAGAAAGCGCTCTGAATAGTCCTACAATCGATAAGACTATATTTTCATAAGAATTACAAACTACATGGCGCGTCAGAAAAAGTGAAGAGTATGGATGATTTAACCAAAGATTCATAGAGTATAGTTTTTTAGCCATGGATTTCCTCAACACAACAGCAATCAGCGCTCTCGCGCTAAGAGAAAACATCACCACCACAAGCCAGACCGTCAAACCAATGCCTATCTATTTGACCGGAAGTGTCAGCGCGGAAGAATATCAGCGATACAGTGTCATCTTTGCGTGGGTCAAGGTCATTTGTCAACCCATCTGCCTGATCTGTCTCCTGATGAGTGCACTGGTGTTTCTGCGCAAAGAGATGCGCAATGCGACAACGTACTACCTCGTAGCTCTAAATCTGGTTGAAGCATTTTACGTGAGTCAACTGTGTGTTAATCAAATATGTTTGTTAAACCCCGCTTGCTTCGACACTAAGATCTACACACACTATAGATTGTACGCACTGACCTATTTGGGCCTGGTCTGTCGTCGCTGTGTCTACATCTTCAACTGTCTTGTGTCAGTTCAGAGGTTCTTAGTGGTTGCATTCCCGATGAGCGCTCGTCAAAAGAACATCTTACAGAAATCTGTACCAGTCTGCATCGGGACTTTCGTCTTCTCACTCGCATATCACATGCACCTACCACTGACGTATGAGGTGATACCTCGCGGAGATGGGTATTACACCTATAGAGCTACAGATTTCAAAAGAGAAAACTTCGAGTTTTTCGACATATTTTCAACCTCGCTCGTCTATTCACTTGTGTACAGTCCCCTTGTGCTCGGAGCTCTAGCCAATGTGTGTATGGCCATCTCTCTGAGGCGTCACTCCAGTAGCATGAATCACGTGAAGAGCACCAAGGAAGGTCAAGGTCATAAAGAACTACAGACGAACATCGTGGTCCTCGTCTCTACTGGACTCTTCTTCTTTTTCTCTCTGCCTGTTAATATCAACGTCGTTCTGGGAAATGCACTAAAACACTTCGGGTATATGAAGGAAGAGAATTATCTGTATCGTTTGATCGGGAACATTTCCGTACTCAGCACCCAGGTGGCGAGCGTCTTGTCATCTTTATCAGCTACATCTCTCTTAGCTCAGCTTTCCGAAGAAATGCAGCCCATTTAGTTCTCGCGGTGTTTCGCCTCGGGTCGAAAAAGGTGTAAAACTGCAGAACATCCCAAACACATAATCAAACGGTAGGAGCCATTGCAAAAATCATCATCTGATGCTCACATCACACGTGTATTCTATATGCTGTAGGAACACCCAACCGGCGCTGTGGTGTAATGGTTAGGCTCTTCGGGTTGGCCCTGGAAATTACCTTACAGTGTTGCAGGGGACGCAAAACTGGTAACATAAGCAAGGAACACCCACGCAGTCGCCACATGAACAGTTCCAGAAGTGAGAACCGTGTACCAAAGTTGACGACGTTGCCCTAAGAGGAGAACACACCACTACATCAACTTGAAGCGCTCACTGACACGATTTTTTGCTGATGGTACGGGCTACGACGTGTGTCCTGGAAAACTCACGGTCCACCTAAGTCATGGTTATCAAACTCTCTATTCTTTAACTCAGAAGTATCACAACATAGACAGGAAAGGGAGTCTAAAAGTCTAAAAGAGCTCAACCAGCAAAAATGCTGGCATCTCCATAAATATAGAACATCTAATCCTTTGTAATGGGCTGTGCAAAGTGTGACAGCCATGGAAACCCCTTAGACTGAATAACCAAACTTTTGGGGCTCAGTGGAATCCAGGTTCCAACTTTGCCTGATATGGCTTTTAGTGACAGCGAAGTCCCTGATGACGCAGCACACAAATAGCAACCCTCAAGGAAACTTAAGTCTTCTTGAGTGCTTAAGAAAAATAAAAACAAGAAGAGGCTAAAACATCCGAGGCTGTCGCCTGTATAAATAACCCACTCCTAACAACTACTAAGGAACCCAGGTTGAGAACCTTTGACCTAGATAGACAGACGTGTCCTGGGGTTTTTTTCGGACAACGGGGACCCTCACAACTGGACACACAAAGTCCTCCATTCGACTAAAGTTGTCTAAAAACACTGGGGGGGGGGGGGGGTGAGGTCTGGTGTAGTTTTGGAATTCCCCCTTCTTGGTTGGTAAGACTGAATTCAGAAAGGAAATCCTGAGGACACCAAATACTGAAACAAGAGGCCATTCAAAAACCGAGACAGGCAAGTCATTTGGAAGGCACAAACTAGACCGAGAGAGTCGACTAAGAGATAGAAGGAAAGAGAGGAGGCGTAGAAAAGTATAGAGTGGGAAAGAGACGGAAGAAGGGATAAAGAGAGAGAGGGAGAGGGAGAACGTGAGAGAGGGAAAGAGAGACAGGTAGTGGAGTGAAGTGGGGATAGAAAGGGAAAACACGAAGGAGAACAGAAAAAAGAGAGAGAGAAGGCTGGGAAAGGGGGTGATGCTAAAAAGGGCGAGAGGGAAAATCTTCACAATAAGGAAGCCAAAATGCGAGATATAAACGAGATTTTGATTATTATTTATGTCCAACTCTGCCAGCAATATCTAAGATAAAGCGCTTTGTGAACGGCTCAATTATAACTTTTTTTTCCCCTTTTCTTCTTCTTTTTACTTTTCTCTCCAAAACGATACTCGTACCATGTTTCGAGACACGAAAAAGCCTCGTGTATTTTAAATGCATTTCCACTAATGTGATTATGATTAATACTATTTTTGTTGTTTTTTCTTTTTTATACTGTTGTTGTTGTTGTCCCTGTTGTTGTGATGTTGTAGTTATTGTTGTTGTTGTTGTTGTTGTTGTTGTTGTTGTTGTTGTTGTTGTTGTCGTTGTTGTTGTTGTTGTTGTTGTTGTCGTCGTCGTCGTTGTTGATGATGATGTTGTTTTTGTTGTTGCCGTAACTGCTTTCGTTGGTTATTTTTGTGGCACTTTGTGTTGAGAAGGTCGTTGCTGTAGGTGTTGTTGTGGTTGCTGTTGCTGTTGCTTTTGGTGTTGTTGGCTTATCTGTTTCAGTTGCACAGCAAACAGCCTGGGCAGTATAGCAAACACACACACACATACACACACATATATATATACAAAAACATACAAAGAAACATACATACATATATCAATACAAAATTACAAACAAATACATACAGAAAACACACACACACACTGAGAGAAAGAGGGAGAGAGAGAGAGAGAGAGAGAGAGAGAGAGAGAGAGAGAGAGACAGAGACAGAGAGAGAGAGAGAGAGAAAAGCTTTCAAAAAGAATCGCTCCATCCACAAACACTTCGCGGGCACTGAGTGTAGACTAACGATCCAGAAAATTGCCACTTGAGCCTAAACCTGCTTGAACTCCGACGTAAAACGTTTTGATTGGAATGAAATCGCGTGTTGGCTGAAACACTCAGTGGGCCATAGAGCCATTGACCAGAACTTTCTCCAGAACGATTTACAACGAGACTTCCGCCGTAAGCTATTCTCAATAACAAACGATGGTTCTGGAGTTTGCACTGCGTGAGCTCAGGGCTGTCTTGAACTATCTCAATTATTTTAAGTGGTGAATGTGAGCCATTTTCTGCTACAGCTAGTGAATTCAAGTCACATTTTCGTATCTCAAAAGTTTGAAGATAGGCCAAGACAGTACTGTGTTCAAGAGTTGTTGGCATGATCAAGAAGGGTGGCTGTGAGGGTTGATACTACAGGCTGATAGGAAAAGGGGCTTTTTTTTTTTAATCTGTGAAACTCTGGGAAAAAAACTTAAAGAAAACAAAATTTGCACAGTGAATGATAATAATTGCCATGTCCTCACTGTGTCAGATCTCGGGAAAATACACTCATAGATTGTTTCGACAGACATAATATTCTCCATTCTAGACCATAAGCAATTATTCCTGGCACTTTCTCTTTCTCCGTTGAGCATGAATAAATTGTGATAAACTTTTGTCGCTGTTTTGTTGTTGTTATTTTTGTTTGCATATTTGGTTTTCAGTTAAACATGGTTATTGTGTGACAATCGCAAAATATACCGTATACAAGTGCTTCCCGGAACTGAAAGAAAGTGCTTCCCGGAACTGAAAGAAAGTACTTCCCGGAACTGAAAGAAAGTACTTCCCGGAACTGAAAGAAAGTACTTCCCGGAACTGAAAGAAAGTACTTCCCGG
>JAUKPP010264024.1:0-11658 GCA_032273245.1 Phyllaplysia taylori
TCCAGATCTACTGACTTTTGGGGAAAATTTTGGGTTATCTCCTGATTTCAATCTTTGTAGGGTTGGCAGGTATGGGTAAGCTTGTCTATTCTCTTCCATTCTGAATTCATACATCAGGGCATTTTTGTGCATATTATGATTTTAAAGCAGAGTAGATCCTATTTCATGTATGAATTTATTAGTGTCATGCCATGGTACATGGGAAGCTTGCATACATAATCTGCTTGTATGTGCTTAGTTGTATGTTTCCGGGACATAACTTAGGGTGAAGAGGATTGCTTTTGTCTTAACACTTTATAGACACACAGGCAGAAAAAAATATCAGTCACGTGCAGCCAGCCGTGACTCGATCAGGCTTCTCAGGCCTGGCCGATATATGCACCGAGTGATTGGCTGGATAAATTTAGGTTGGTGCATATTGAGTCTATTGTGTTAAGGGTGTTGAAAGATATAGCTTCAAAGACAAAAATGTGAGTTTAGCAGGCACTCAAGGTTTGCTCCTTCTGCTTCATTCTAAGAGTTGCTATCGTCCTTTCCTATTTCTAGTCTTTGCACTAAAATAACCTTACGGTATCAATAACGCTGTAGAACCCCAAGAAAATGAACCATTAAAAATATAAAAAGCAATAAAGACAAATCTTTGTGCCCTATGTTGGTTTTTGTCCTACAGTCCTAACCTGTCATACTTTTACCCTCAGTTCCCCACTATACCGGGCAACCTCATGATGACAGACGAGCAGTATTACAAGATCTGTGGTGCCGACGTCAACAACTAGTGAGTGACAAATTGGCCGAGCGTTTTCTTTTCTTAGTTTTGCTTCTTGTCTTTGAAAATTGGCCAACTTTTTGGTTGTCATCTTAAGCTTATTGAGTGTGTAAGTGGATACGAGGCACCTTACAGGCAACTATTTGCCACGGGGACATTTATTTTTTAATTTGATACAAATAATAATGACGAAGACTGCATTTATATAGTGCATATCACTTTGTTTTCATAAAGAAAGAAAAACTTACATGGCTCGTGTCACAGTCTCTTTGAGATTTAGAGCTCTACTTTTATTGTGTTTGTTCCAATGTATGCACCAATTATAATTCCATACTTAAAATGTATTCTCAGTTTTCAAATGTATCACATTTTAAAATGAAAATGTTTTTTTCTTTCAGTTTTGAGTTTTCCATTGACATGTTGGACTACATGGATGAGATCTTGGCGCTGCAACATGCAGGTAACTTGTGCGTTTGTCATGGGTTGTAGCATGGATCTTGATCCAGGTTCAAATGTTTTCAGTAACTTTGATTTTTAAAGACCAAGTTATAGACAAAATAGACACCTTAGACATGGCAAGCATTTTAACATAAGGCTTCAGAATAATATCCAAGATTTCTTAACGTATGAATTTTTTTTTTCTTTGTTCTTTTTCACCAGAACTCTTGACATGATTTTCACATAGTGCAATTTCATAACGATAAAAGTTTAAAAACACCTTCATTCATTCATTCATTTATTCAATCATTTCTTCTTTCCTTTATTTATTCATTCATTTATTTCTTCATGCACTCCCACCCACAGTGTTTGGCTCCCTGGACATGTCCCGCGCCAACTCAATGACTACCTCCGGTCAATGCCGCTTAGCCCCTCTCATCCTCTGCATCCTAGACTCCTGCCAGCTCTACGACTACTTAGTCAAGTCACTCTTTCACCTGCACTCCAGTAAGTCTTTTGTATTGGTTTTTTATTTAAATATTTCGTCTTGTCTTTTCGCTGTAAGCACTGATATGCTTGCACTAGGTTGCATGGAATGGACTGCCGTCAAAGAGATGTAATTCTCCAATCATATGCTTTGGATTTATTTTTCTCATTGTCAGTACAGTAGCTTCTCATTGTCAGTACAGTAGCTAACACTAGTAACACCAAATGCTTGCACAAGGATGCATGAATTTGTTAATGAATGGGCTTATGTCATAGAGTTACTTCTGTCCTGTTGTACTGGTGGTTACATGTATCTCTTTGTCAATTTTGTATCAAGCATTGATATTTTTGCACAAAGGTTGCATGATTTTCTTTTCAAATGGACTTACCCGTGTCTGTAATGTAAGGTTAGGCTCTCCTTCTGTCATTGGGAAAACCCGAATTTTATCCAATCTGTGGACGATCTCATTTTTCTGCTTGGATTCATCCCGCTCACCCTCAGTTGGCCTGACAGGCAGGGATGAAGTAGCCGGTCTTTTAAAGGGATGTAAAACTGGTAACCAAACCAAACCAAATGAACTACTTTCTCTGTGATACTATTGTTTGATTCTAGTCTGCTCTGTAGTGACCAGACAGTGTTGTATGTACCAAGAAAATTTCCCTCTGATGATATGGGTTTGGAGTTCGGTTCGGGTAGGAATTTGTTTATGACTATGAGAGTGCGAAAACATTCAACATTTGGTTTCTGCTAAAGGTTTCTGTTCAGTGCGGAAACACTTTCTTGTCTTTATCCTCTTTCTCCTGGTTAGCACCATGACTGGTGTCAATGGCGCAATAGTTTGTATCTTCACCTCGAAGGATATAACAAGAGTTTGATTCCGGTTTCAAGGAAGATTTGCTCAAATTATTGAAAACAAAAGAAACATTTGGTTTTTATTCTTCACTCATGCCTGTACTCTTGTCAGATGTGGAGACCTGTGTTTCGTGTATACACTTAGGTTTTGAATATTGTATCTTTTGTGCATGTCTCAAACACAAAATTCTACAGTGGTTCTGGATGCTCTGACAGTAATGTGGTGCTAACAGTTTGACTCTCACCAATGCCTACATCTTAACAGCACATTAATGTCATTGTAATCAAACTGCTTCCTTCTAAACTTGCCTCAGTCAACCAAGATTTTTCCATTTCTGTAGATAAAAATTTGAATTCGTCATTCGTTGTAAGATGAATATCACACTGCTTTTGTAAAAAGATCAGCTCTTTTTTATTTTATCTCAGCTCTTGCGCTTTCACATAATAATGTGTCATGTGCCATTGGTGTCGTCCAGTGTCTACATCAGAGTGTATGGAATGGAACCTCTTTTTTTTTTTTTCTCTACAGCAATTATAAGAAAGAAACATTCTCGCCATTAGAGTGTCACCAATTATACAATTTTAGGTTACATCTCATTTTCAAATTTTGGAAAGTATCCTCTGTCTTACTGTTTGTAAAGGCAATGAATAAAACTATTGTTTTTGTCTATTGTGATGAGAAAAATTTTACATTAAGAAGCTCTCAGACATTTTTGTCCAAGACCACCAGTAGACATGTAGTAGTTTTTGCATTTTGACAATTTTGCATGTGTAACCTACACTTAAAACTCTTCGCATATGTATCAAACACTGAAAAATACTGACTCTAGCTAGGCATTTTTAAGATCCTGCATGTTTATCCTCCACTAAAAACCTTGACTCCACTCTTGCAGTGGCTTACCAGGGTAAGTATCCCATCTCACATGGCTGGTCAACCATTGGTTGTGGGTTCCGTGGTGCTCCTGCTTTAGTCACAAAGTTATTTCCCCCATGACCTATGACCTATGAACTGCTTTAGTTCTTTGTCTATGTTTTGGTATGTCAAATTTGTGGCATCTACAGTACTTAGTGAACTTGGTGTGACATGGATATCCAACATATAGATATTATTGGAGATGGGAATACAGACAGCTTTATAACAAAAGCATAAACAGAAGCCTGATGCACGGAACACTGAAGAAGAAAAAGAGAAGGAAAAGAAGAAAAGAAAAAGAAGAAAAAAACAGAAAGTGTCAATAGTGACTTTGAAATGTGTGTGTCATGAATGGTAAAGTCTGTGTCAGTGCTAGAGCTGTTGGTATTGTCTTGCTCTCTTCACAAAGACATGGTAACTGTGATGCTTAAGGCACTTTGTCCAATAGCGCCTAGTGGAATAGTTTGGGCTCATTTCTTTGTTTGGAAATGTACTCTATTTTGTGGCCTTTGAAAAACTAAACATGATGGATCTGATTTTAATTTAGAATAAAAAGGACACCATTTGAAAAGCACTGAAACTTTTAGGCTTCATAGGTGTAAATGCAAAGCTAGTAAGCTTAAAGAGCTTGCGTCACTGTAAATTAATTAATCTTATTGTTTGAAATATTTTATGTCCTTTTTCTTGCTGCCAACCCAAACCACATAAGATTGGTAGAGATGGAAAAATGCAGATCTCCTCTATTGTTCATTTCTTTTAGGCCTATGTAAAGCATGGCACAGCATTAATTTGACTGGGCATTGCGCTTCTGGTAGTTATAGCAGTCAGATGCAAGCAATTTGTTTCATAAAGTTCAATAGATTATAGAATTTTGTGTGTAGTGCAGCAAGAAAATTCATCATTGAACACAGGTTCCTTGATGTGAGAAATTGAATTTAAATTTCTCAAGGTGCACCTTCCTTGACTTGGGTGCATGTTTTGTTCCATTAGTACTATTGCATTCTGAGCAGAAGGCCTTTGTTCAAATCCAATCACGGGTACTTCATCATGATCCTTCAATCCATTTTGTTGGGGAGGGATAGTATTAAAATCCCACAATCCTGACTTTCGAAAATTGTAGTTTTGAAAACTTGTGAATTTTATGAAGGAAAAGAAAAACGGTAAGAAATTCAAGTTGAATCAAAGTTGTTTCTGGACAGGATAGGTCATAATTTCTGGCCGAGGGATGTTTGTTTTTTTTGCTGGTGCTATACATAGCAAGGAATAGTTAGAGTTTTACCATAGTGAGGAGTAGCTAGATTTAAAAGTAGAAAATTGTATACTGAAATAGTTAGCCTTTGAAAGAAATTCATGTAATTTGAGTTGTTATTGATACCCTACTGTAAGCAAACCATTTTAGTTCGGGATCTTGTTTTCATTATTTTTTTTATACCATCTAAGGCTGGGTTAAGTTCTGTCACAGTTTTTCTGCAATTTTCTTTCATCTTGAACAAGACTCAAGAAAACATCAGATAAACTATTGTAGTCAGTTCAAAAGGTTTCACGTCATCACTATGAAATATTCTCAAAGTTTTTGTTAATAAAATGCTGTGCATTTGCACGAGTACTGCTCAGATAAAGTTGGAGCTCTAGTGAATATAACAACAGTATTACTGACATCATTTTTTCGAGAAGAAACTGAAATAAAAGAGAGACAATTCTGTGGTTTCAGCTCTTCCCTAGGGTTTCTACCATGGTATCTGTTCATTTCTTCCTTTGTTTTGAGTTGATTCACCTCTTTCCATCCCCTCTTTCTTCCTCCACAGCAGTCTCAGTAAATTTAACATTCTTGATACTTTAAAACTCCCCTAAGAGTTTCAAGCAAAAGATAGTTTTCTTCCCTTTTAAACAGTGTTGTCATTCATGAAATGTGTCAAAGCCACACATATGATATAACCACAAAATGCGAATTCCTTATACAGGATTAATCTTTTCTTTTATTATCACAATCGTGTGGTCACATGGTGTACCTTGTTTTTTAATTTTTGTATTTTGTTACCAAAGTTGATTTACCTCCCCAATCACATCTCGTCTTAAATGATCCATATATATATATGCCACACAAATCTTTGTGGTTTAACACTGAGGTTTTTATCATGGTGCTGGTCTCTTTGTTTGTTTGTTTGTTTGTTTCGCGAGGATTGTGTGGGATCACAGAGATTTTTTATCTTTATCTTTTTTTCACCCCCTTTTTTTTTTTTTTTAAAGGCCACAGCAATTTCTATTTATCCAAGGATTTCTTATGATACATGCCTTTTTTTTTTTTTTTTTTTTACTGTTCCTGGCTCACTCTCCACCATTAATGGTGTATGGTAATCTTTTGACCTTAGCAGGGCAAAACTGCTGTTAATCGATAAAAAAAAATTAAGATTTGATTTGCAGTTAATTAGATGGCCCTCTTGTGGTCTACTGCCCCTTCTACTTCTCTTTTAAGTCTTATTATTGTTCTAATCAGCTTCCTGACATTTAGTGACCTTTTAGTGTCATTAGTGCCGTAGCACCTCAACAAAACAAAAACCAAAGTGACATTCTCTTTTCCTCTCTAGTGCTTTGCTATTACTTCACTCTGCTATTTGAAGCCACATTCTGTCTCCTCCATAAGTTTAAGATGTTATTCAAAACAGGAGTTCAGGAAATTCCAGGAAGCCATTTGCCAACCATCCTCAGATTTTAACGTTGAAAAAAAGTTTTGTTTGCTTATATATATATTTTTTTTTTAGAGGGAATCATGTTGTGCACTTTTAGAAGCACATTATAATTTGAAAGTGATTCTATTTTTATCATTTTTTCTTCTTTTTTTTCCAGGTTTGCCCCCAGACACATTAAATGGCCATCGAGACAGGTTCCTGCTCTGCTATAAAAAGTAAGTTTTTCTCTTTGTCTCCATTGCTTTCTTCTCGCACCTTTTGTTTATGAGTCTAATTTTACTTTCTGGCTGATGAGTGCTCTCAAGGGGTTTGCTTTTTCTATTTCTTTGTGAAAATTACTGTGTTGTGTTCCTAACCTACTTTTCATTGGGTCATAGAATCCCCATAACCATTTGTCTTTCCTCCTTAAGATTTCCAAAGGTATGAAGATCTGCAGAAAACTTGATATCATATTTTCACCTGAATTCATGCAAACAAATTCTCAGATTCATAGCTGATTGCATGGAGGAATATAGCCCTATATTACGTTGACATAAGTTATGTTAACGATTTTCAAAGTCATTGCTGATTGCATGCAAGAATATACCTGCATTACTTTGACAAGTTGAAAACGTTTTGTGGTGGCCCAGTTTACAGTGAATTCCTTTTCATGTTTTGGTTTCAGACTCAAGGAATTTTACTACAAGTGCAGCAATCTCCAGTACTTTAAGCACTTGGTTCAGGTGCCATCTCTACCTGTTGTGAGTATCTTGGAGCTGTTGGTGATTTTCTACTATTAGAATCTATTTTGCTGTTGCTGTTGGATTTGGTTTTGGTTCTTTGCACCTCTTGTAACACTTCAGGGGCATTTAGGAGGCAAGATACTTTTATCCTGTATGGATGGGCTGAGTCAGGCTAAGGTGGAGATTTACCTCAGCAAGCAGATAGAAATACTTGATAAAGATATTTTTCCTACTAAGAACTTTTAAACCTTGTTTTCTGCGTTAAAGCAAAAAGTCTATCCATTACACCTCTTATTGCAATAATATTTTTAGATTCAAATGCAAAACATTTAGGAACATTAAAGTAGTTCAATTTATTAGTACTTTTAATAATATAGAGGGATCACAAAAAAATGTTAAGGAAGGCAGGCAAGACAGCTATCGTATTCTCATTTCTCTGAGATTATGGAAGTGTCAAAAAGATTAAAATCCCACAATTGCTATGCATTACCTTGCTGAATTCTACTTTTGTTTTTATTCCGACTTTGAAAAAGAGGTTTGGTGAAAGAAAAAGGCTGAAGCTTTCATTTCATATTGTAATTCAGAGTTCTTCATTTTTTCCTTTTAGATATGGGGAGTTTGGGTTTCTCCCTTAAAAGAATTATGTCTACTCTTTGTACTTCGCGCATATCTACATGGGTGTTTATTGTTAGCTGTTACGGCATCCGTTCCGTCCATACTTTATGTGAGTTTCTGTTGTTTTAATGTACTTTTTGGCACTGAAAAGTACCCGAACAGTAACAGTGGTTTAGATAGTTCTAAAAACGTGATATATATGAAGGAGTGTAAGAAATGATGTGTCTGTTCCATTCTGTTTCAGGACCCTCCAAACTTCCTGATAGCCTCAGACTTCAACAAACACATAAAGCCAGCGGCGGTTGTCAAGGAAGAGGAACCGGAGCCGGAGGGCGACACCGACTCTGTGGAGAATCTCATTGATATGTCCATCCCTGAGGTGAACATGCTTTAAACTTTTGTTGTCAATCATCACACAAAGATGGTGGTTTTGTTGTTTTTAGAAATGTGTGTCCTTTCTTGTTGATTTTATTGCATCTGTTCTCCCTGTTGTTATTGGTTGCCTTCCTTTTCTTATTCTTTGACTTGTTTTATCAATATTTTTGGCTTTTGTTTTTTTTTTATCTGCAGGATGCATTTCATTACAACTACTAATGAATAGGATATTATGAACATAAAGTTTTGAAACTTAAGGTTACTGCTCAGTGTTCTCAGTATCATATCAGCTGTTTTACATACTCTCCCTACAGGAGCCCATTGTGCAGAGTGAAGCATTTGAGGTGAGCAGTCGGCCGCCAGAACCAGATGAGAGGTAGGGAAAGTTTAGATTTTTTTCTTTGGTTTTGGATCTTTCTCTGTCCTGTTTAAAAGTTGGAAACAGAGATGATGGGAGTGTATTTTTAAATGAATTAAACTCTTTTATTGATGTCATCCTTTTAATATTCACCTTGATATGAAGTGCACATTGAATATCTTGGTGCAGTGATTGTCCTGATTAAGTTGTGAGTCATCCACCCTGGTTAGTAAGTTAGTTTCGAGTTATTCATTTATAGAGTCACCAGCCTCTTAAGCTGTTTTAGCCTCCACCCCAGTTGAAAATCCATGTGCAGAAGGAAGGTACTTTAACTTCAGTCTCTTGCAATGCAGAGTTTTCTCAATGGCTCAACTAGTCCCTGTTGGATAATAATAATAAGGTAGATAATTTCTACAGCGCCCATTCCCGTGAGTACACAGCTCTAGGCGCTTTACATTGATCTTTAAAAACCCATACAAATGGACAGGGTGGTATAAGATTAATAATCTTTCACAGGTAGAAAAACAGCACACAATCACACACACAGACACACTTATATGCACACACACATGATCATATGCATACACAGAGACACACACACAGACACACATCAATACACAGACACAACTTTTCTCTAACTAAAAAAATTCATGTGAAAGAGAAAATTCATGTCTAAATATTGTATAAGGATTCTCTGGTCATAGATCTTGCATAAACACTTTGTAGTCACTCGGCGCATATGCTCCAACCCAAATTTACCTACCCAGTCACACGGCGCATATATGCGCCAGGCCAGAGTAGTCCAGTCGCGTCCTGGCTGGTTGTGTGTGAGTACTGTGACGGTAAGGGTTCTTTGTCCTTCTGCCTGTGTGACTACAAAGTGTTAAGTAACCCCACAGTTTTGATTGCGCCATAAAAGTTCAGTAAAACAAAACTACCCATCTTCCCTTACTATGTAACATTGATTTCCCTTTGTTTTCAGAGACTTCTTGATAGAACGACTGCAGCGCGAGATCCATCTCCTCAAAGAGGAACTGGGTAGATTGCGAGCAGAAGACCACAAGATTATCACTGGTCTCAAGGACGAGATTGCAAAATTGGAAAAGATTTTGTCAGAGCTGAGGCTGTCTGCCAACAAATCTCTCAAGGTTAGTGTGTTTGATTGGGAATGATGTATCAAGGGAGATTATTGCAGGATTGTCCTTTGTTCTCTCTACAGTGATTCTCATATTTGATGCAAGTTTTGAGAGGCCCTGTTGGCGAGTACCAGTTTTATGATATGAATGTATGCCAGCATTTATAAAGAAATTTTGCATCACTTTCCTCACTAGTAAGGTTTTTGTATGAAGGGCACATTTATTCAGTGAACTTTAAGTTAAACATTGTGAAGTGAAAGCTGCAGAGAATGTGCTTTAATATTTTTTTTGGAATATCATAAACTGCTTTCTAATTCAAAATTTCATTTTTTTTTTTCATGTTGCTGTGCTGTTTAGACTTTTTAGAAAGCCACTCTACAAATTTTGCCATTATTATATTTCCAATTACATTTTTTGTGGATGGTTGACAGAGTTAGTCTTGCAGTTTTTGCACTCATCTACTTCTTGAATAAAAAGATTACCTTACTTCACTGAAAAAAGACAATCAATTAAACAAAGCTTATTTAACCCACAGGAGAACGAGAGCTTGAAGAAAGACATTGAACAGTTGAAGGCAGATGCTGTTGCAGCCTCAAAACTTCCTGAAGCTGAGAGTGAGTAGCTTGCATCACACAAATTTCATATTGAAAAAACAATGGCAAACTCCTGGTATGTCAATGACCTTACAATGTTGATAGTACCATGAAATGTCAAGCAAACATACAAACAAATCTTTCTTTTCATGTGCATTTCTTTGGATGCTTCACGTACATATTGTAGTTAGAATTTTATTTGATGTTCATTACCTTTCTAAGCTTTGAAAAGAGGGGAAAGTCATAGTTTCTTTTTTCTGACAGAATAATGCTTGATGTTTATGACTTTTTTCAAACTCTGCAGAACATGCCAAAGCCAACCAGGAGAAATTCCAAAAGATGAAGGACATTTATGGAAAGCTGAGAGAAGAACACGTGACCCTACTGCGAAATGTGAGTGCAAAGATTTTTTTACATTTTGTTACTGGGGGGGGGGGGGGGGGGCTCAAAGGAAATTCTAGGAATTCGGCCTATGTTCAGATCCTTCTGAGACCTCCCATGTGTTTTAAGCTGGGGTTGTTTTTTGTATGCACAATCTGATTGTATCCTGGTTCTGTTTTCATCGCCAGCCAATTTGGTCTTGGTAATGCGCAGTATAGTAGTGTACAGGTGTGTGATTCTGCAATCTTTAGTGAATAAATTTTTTGTTAATGTTAGTCACAATAGATTTGACCAGTGCCTGTCGTGTAATGGTTAGGCTCTTCGCATACCACAATTGTCACACAATTTGTCTGTTGTTTGGGACTTGTTCATAATGTTGTAAAGTCTGTATGTTTTTTTTTCTTCAGCATGACACATTAAACAAACAAATGGCCTCTGACAAGAAAGTCCTGGAGGAAAAGGAGCAAGTCATAAAAGTGAGTATGCTTCTTACTCTCCTTAATTTTATAAATTGAAGTATATCCTCTCTTTTTCTCTTCTCACACGCTCCATAGGATTTTCTCTTTCATGTCTGTTTATCTGTCTATCTATCATTGATGGGTGCTTTGGTGTGGTCTGCTCCTACTATTTCTTTCTAAGTGTTACTATTGTCTGAATCTAATTCTCTGTAGATTGTGCCATTGAAGCTCAACAAAAAGAACCCAAGTATTTGACTTCCTTACTTCATTTTGCCTCCTCCTTTTTTTCTTCCATTTTTTTGGAGGGGTGGGGGGGGGGGGGGGGGGGGGGGTGTTGGTATGGTGTTTTGTTTTTGTTTTCTTGTTGTTTTTTGTTTTTTGGGGAGGGGTTTATGGGATGAGGTGAGATCGAGACTAGAAACTACCACCTCGGGTGAGATCATAATGACTAGACTGTTTCCGGCAGGAGAACAAGTGAATAAGTGCCGCTTGCTTTTCGTTTTATGCCCCTTGTAGTACTTTACGGTCTGACAGGGACGCAACATCTACGGAGAGAGATGGAGACGCTGGGTCTGAAGTGCCCGGGAAGATAAGCATGGACCATGGTATCGAACTCGGGTCTTTCGAGTGGTAGACAAAGAGCCTAACCATCACACGACTGTCCACAGACTCTGATAAAATACAGGTGAACGTCGCAGGAGGATTCAAACCCGGGTCTTTGCGTGTGCAGGCGGGCACTCGGCCATACTCGTTCCCTCTTATCAATAATGATAATATTATTATGATTACATTGGCAAACATGTATGTGGACCGATGGTATAATCACAACAAAGTGAAGAGGACACGTAGGTGAGGGTCTTGGGTTTATTTGGGGACA
>JAUKPP010264045.1:4864-21633 GCA_032273245.1 Phyllaplysia taylori
CCCCCCCCCCCCCCCCCCCACACCACATAGGCGTCCTGTCAGCTGACTCCTTGAAAAAGACATTTTTTTCAGCGTAACCATATTTAAAAGGCGGTCTTCCGAAGTTTCATTGTTAATTTATTAAAAAACTAGTCACAGTTTCTATTTAATTATTTCACAAAAGCAGGGTTCGATCAATTTAGCAAATAAAAAATGTTGGCTCCAAAAGTGAAAAAAAAGCGTTTTGTCAGCTGAGGGCATTAAGGTGATTACCGTTGCTGACATGAATTTGCATCTGTGATCTGATGATTAGGCTTCTTACCTTTCGCACAGGAGATGGGAGTTCTATTCCCATATTGAACAAACAACTCCCTCTCTTCTGGGATAACATACGCCTCCCAGACTTTGTTCGCCTGGCAGGCAAGGTTTAAGTAGCCCACCTTAAAAATATCCTAACAGTGTTACAATGGGCATAAAGCCAAACCCAAACCACACTAAACCAAACCTGCCAATTTGGAGTAGGTTGTGGTTTTGCTGTTTGCGAGGTTGACCATGTTCTTGAATTTTAAATCAGACTGCCAATTTTTTCTTTCATTAACCACTTCCAGTTAGTGGTCCTATATGTTTTGTATTGATAGAAAATAATGGCATTGTTTTGTGGTGTAATGTTAATTTTTCTCTTTGCAGGTTAGATCTTAACGGAGCAAAACTGGTGGGAAAGGAATCGTTAATAAAAGTAAGGAACTGTTATTAATTTTCATACTTACAATATTTCTGTCTCATGATTTTTGCATTTTAATATCTTGTCTGTGTCAAGAACTTATCCATGGCCACTTAGGCTCTATAATTTTTTATTAAACGTTTCATGGGACTGAACGCAGTACAATTGGACAGGAAAATGGATAGGACTTGGTATATTTTCACAAGAAGAAAAAGAAAAAAAACAAGAAAGATTTGGGCTGACCATAAGTATTTTTCTAATTCTTTCATAAAGTAGACCAGACTTACATTCTAGCCCTTCAGCTAATTTCGGTTATTGATGTTTTAGTTGAGAGTAAATACTTGTAGAGTATTCCTGAATACTGGGTGATACTCCTGATGGTTATTTATACAAAGTACCAATGATTTGTCTCAAATACTTTTTGGCTTTTCCTGTTGATGAGTTTGCCAAGTGTATCACATATCAAATGACAATCAGGTAGTAAGTTTGAATCACTATTTTTCATATGTAACAAAAAAGCATATTTTTATTGAAATAAGTTTTGCTTACTGTCAAAACCAGTATCTTTTAGTTAGTGTTAAAACAAAGTATCTATTAGTTGGTTAAGAATATTGAGCCTCAGTTTTTCTTTTTTTTTTCTACTTCCAGCTGTTTCAAGCTTGTACTCAGTTGCTTGAGCTTGACCTGGGGTATTGCAGTCGACTCGCAGCAGCCCCGGAGAATGAAGCTCTGTGGACACTTCCCCAGTCCTTGACCTCTCTGTCGCTGTGCGGTATGATGATGCCAGATGAAAAGATCCTGGTGGAGTGCATCACTCGATTACCTCACGTCAAGCGACTGAAGCTCTGCGGGGTGCCTGCACTGAGTGATTGTTCTTTAGCTCAGGTCTGTTTTTTCATTGAAATCTCAACCAAACTAGGGTCCTGCAGATGTTTTAGTTGAATCTTTAGCTTGTACAATATTTACAATGAATTACTCATTGGAATTATGCATCAGGATTGTATATATAGCCTACCCGCTGCTTGTGTTCCATCAAAAGGAATATAATTCACAAATTCATTCCTCAAATGAAAGATTCTGACTGGCTACTAATCTGGAACGACAAAGGCAGATTACATCAAATCTGTAGCGCGTAAGATATGTTAAGATGACATGCACGTGATTCATCCTAAATAGGAAATTTGGTGTGATACAATTAATTGTATAGATAGACAATAAGATAATGACAAAGATATATGAACATTATAGATAATGGTATAGGTACTGTGAAACAGGAGTATTTTTATTTCATCACTTATTCTATCTTGTAGCTCCCTCAGAACCATGATTGCTAAAACAGCCAACATGCTGGCGCCTCGATAAACAACTAACTTTAAACTAACTTCTTTTTTTAACTCCCTCAGAACCTAAAAGTATATTCGGCTTTTTCCATTGCCCATTCCCTTAGACCCCCGTAAAATGATTATTCTTTTTAACCCTCTGGTGTTTATTACAAATTTTAACTAGTCGTAAGTTTAATTTTTTTTCCTGTTACACATGTGCTACTGAGAAAAAATTTGAATTCCTTTTTGATAAATCAGCCAAAGACTCCAGTGTGTTGTGTATAAGCAGATAGTAGTTAGGCAATCGGAATGACTGCTTTTTTAGTTCTTGTAATGCATTTACATTGTTGTTGTCCATTTCAGATTGTAGAGAAGATTGGCCATCAGCTGACATCAATCAATCTGAGTGGGGTTTATGCTCAAGAAATCACAGATGAAGGGCTAAAGTCTGTAGCCAAGTACTGCACCAACCTGGAGGCTCTGCACATAAGCCTCCTCAAAAACATCACTGGTGAGAGCCTCAGGCCCATCTTCGCCAATGAACAGAGAGCAGCAAAGATCAAAACACTGTGCATCAACAGCAGGCTGGTAAGGCCATTTGTGAGGGTAGTTTAAAGTGTATTTTATGTTGAACATTTGTCAGATAATCTGGATTGAGTGATCATTCATAAGGATGTGTCTCAGTTTTACTCTTACTGGCCTTCATTTGATGTTAGATTTGTTAGCTTTGCTTTGACTGAGTAATCAGCTAACAATTTCCAAGATTTAATTTAGATTTGAAGTATCTTCATTTGTCCCCATTTAGAAATATGGGTTTCAACTGTATGTAATCCTTGCCTCTGTTGTTTCATTCTCAGATGGACATCAGTGTCCTGGATCAGGTGATGTGCAGTTGTCCGAATTTGGATGTTCTGGATTTATCGGGCCTCACATGCGTGACCAACGAGATGCTCATCTCCTTGGGGGATCATTCTCCTAGACTGACACAAATTTACCTCAAAGGATGTAAACAGGTGAGACTTGAGCCCATAGCCACCACACCTCTCATAGAGGCACTTGGTAATAATGATAATGATATTTATATAGTGCCTGATCCCTAAAAGGGCTCAAAGCACTGTGCAGTTTACAATGATTATTGTCTAATACAACTGATGAATCAAAGACAGGAAATATACTTGTTTGAATGGACACATCTGGAACTGGTTCTGCTTTGTTAAATAGTTGGGAGTTATTTATTTCACCGCTTACTAGGTGGGGTTTTCTGTCGTAGCCATTAATCATTGTACCTATATGCTGCATGTCTGCTCAAAGCAGTGGGCTGTACAATCTATTATATCACACCAAATCACAAATTTATTGTTCCCAGTGCAAAAATTGATAGTACAATGACAAGTTCATGTACAGTTGAACCTGCCCATAATGGTCACTGAAGATCATGTTGAAAAATGGGCCCTATAAGCAGGTGGCCCTATGGAGAGGACATAAGTCAGGGTTACTCACCACGTGTACATATTATATATATAAAACAACATTTTCATAAACTACATGTAAGTCACTACCAACAACGCAGATATGGCATAGATTGAGTGTTGGCGCCTACACAATAAGTTATGGGGACCCACAGAAGCTCAGGGGTCATTGTCAGATCAGGTTTGGAGTTTGAGCAGGGCAATTTTTACAACAATCTCCTCAGAAATTACCACAATGAGCAGGTTAAGAGGCTACTTTATCCTAGAAAATGACTGGCCATTGCCTGTTAGGCCGGGACCATTTTGGGCAGGTTTAATGTTTAATATATAGGAAAAGGCAAGAGTCACGGAACAGTGGCAGCTAGTACAGGTGGCCACCATGGAGAGGTGTTGACTAAGGCAGGTTCGACTGTATACATCAACATGTCACTCACTCACACTGGCGCTGTGGTGAAATGGTTAGGTTCTTTGACTGCCATGCGGAAAACTAGAGTTCAATCCCACATACGGACGATCTGCTTTTTTTTCCCTTTAAGCCTAAGTTGCTCATGACAAGCACGGTTGAAGTAGCCTTTCTCTTAAATGACCTTACAGTGTTGCAGGGAACATAGAACTGGTAAGCAAAGAAAACCCACATTTGCATGACCGTCATTGCTGGTCGCTGCTGTACAGCTCATGAATGAGCAAGGGTTGATAGCAACACCCACTGCTGTTTGACAAAAATTCTGTGGACCAGGATTCACTAACCATTCGACCACTGGGCCTCCAGATTATTATTAATTGCTTTAAACTTCTGCATTCACTTGCACAGGTTACAGATGTTGGTGTGTGCTACCTCTCAGCAATGTGCCCCTTGAAGTGTCTGGGCCTCTCTGGCATTCATTCCCTCACAGACAAGAGCATCTTTTGCCTGGCCAGCAGCTGCCCGCACATAGAGGAGATTTATCTCAATGGCTGTGCCTGTGTGTCTCCTGTAGCAGTTCAGTATCTGAAAGTAAGTATAACTGGTGTCTGTGGTGTAATGGTTAGGTTGTTCACCTATCGTACAGATGACATGACAGAAATTTGGTGCTGATATTGGATGAGCATCCCCATCTCTCTGCTGAAATATTGTGTCCCTCTTAGCCCAGGTTGGCCCTGACAGGCAGGATCAAAGTAGCCAACCTCAAAAATAATTACATGCCAGCCACAGGTGTCTTTGTATTATGATTTGGCTCCTAAAAATAAAATAATTTAAAAAATGGTTTGGCTCCTTGCCCTTAGCAAATAAGAGTTTGAGTCCTGTATGGAGATCCTTTCTTTCAACAAGCTTTTCTGCTTGACTCTTACCAAAGTCTGTGGTGTAATATTCAAGCTAAAACTTCCCACCTCATATGAAGGGCTAAAGAATGGCAGTTGTTTCGAACTGTGAATTAATTCTGAATTAATCAGTCTTCAAAGCTGTTTGATTGAATTTGAAACTGCTTCTTTACATCTAGATATGAACCTGGAAGAATTGTATACATTGAAAACAGTTTTCTTGCATTGAGAGATCCTATTTCTTTTATCTTTGTTCATCATGATACTATTACAATCATCTCCTGTAGCGGATGTTAATCACTGAGCTGGCTTGCTTTACTCCAAATTTAATATGAGATGAAACTGTTTCTTCAGTTTGCTGACTGCAAGGCAAAAATGTGACCTTAAGTTTTGGGCTGAAATGCAAAATGTCACACATTGGCTTATAGGAGATAGCACCAGAAGGCACTGTTCTCACATGAAACCAACAGCAAGCTTTTCATGACTCTTTATAGCACAGAATGAAAATTATGCTATGTACCTTTCTTTTTTATTCCACCAATAGCTGTGTGGCTGTCTACCCTCTGTAAGTCTCAGTTCAATTGTAATCATAGCCAAATATCTTTTTTACCTCCAGGATCGCTGTTTAAGAAGATTGCGAGTTAAACACAACATCCCCAACGCCAGCCCAAACCAGTTGATGGCCAAGAACTTGGATACAGGAGAATTTTGCAGAGCAGACCTCCTCTAGCAGCACACACAACCTCTTTTGTTTTTTGTTCTCTTGTTGACTGCTCTGCTCCCAGCTATCTGTGATGATTTGCACTTAATTTTTACACATTTCTTTTTAACAATGCCATCCTAATATGTTCTATATTTCATTCAGAAATAAGAATGAGTGTATTGAATGAAGAGCAAGGGGAATATAAATTATGTGCTCTGACCCCTGTGATTTTAGTATTGTTATTGGTGGCAGCTTTTGCATTTGATTGAATGCAAGTGGATGAAAATATATAATTACGAGGACGGGCAGTAAAGTTCTTTGATTTTCTTATTCATAGGATGTGTTGTAAAAGTTTGTGACTGAACGATGTTGTTCTTTCTTCCTACGGTAGATCAATAAGGTTTATTTTATCATGCCATCTCTACACGTTGTGGTGTTTGATATTTCTGTTTGCACTATTACAAGCTTTTATATAAAAGTAAAGAAACTTTATGTGGTGTTTTACCTACCGTCAACCGCGACTTCTTAGGCCACTTACAAAGAACAGTCTGTACTAAGAAACAAATAAATTTTAATGTGCAGCCATTGTGTTCAACGGGCCAAAAGTGAGCCAGATTTATTCAAGTAGTACAACCAGTTCTAGATGTCTAATACAATGCCAGGTTGGCTAATTGATTATACCAAATCTCTCTTTCTTGAGTTTAGAACAGAAGACACACATTACAATTGAATTCTTTAGCGAGGATAGAGGAGGATAGACTCCGCAGAGCCTCTATGCTTTAAGAAATTAAAGGAATAAACAAAGAATTAGATCAAACAGAAAAAACAGACATTGAATTTCTGTAGTTATATGAAAGCAAGAACTTGAACTTGAGACTTCTTGGTCAGCTTGCGATAAGTGGGAAACAGTTTATCAGTGCATCACAAATTCAATGTCCACTGATCAAATGTCTTTGTGAAGGGCTTTTGTAATTAAAGTATCATTCAGCAGACGAGTATGAAGTTTCACTTAAATGTGTATGTTTCAAAATTAAAAAACTCTTTGAAATAGGATGCATGTCTAATGCATCTGTGAATGCATTGTAATGCATTTTATATGTATGCGAAATTTCTAGTCTTACATGTATGTTGCCATTGTTGTGACCAGAGTTCTGTATAGCTACACATCCTAACAAATGCCATTTTCTGTTACTCGCAAAAGCATGTATGCCTCTAGGACAGTGACACTAGAGTTTTAATTTTTGTGGGCATTCAATCTCTCGGCCACTTCGTGTTGTGTAATGTGTTTGTGTTTGCTCTCTATGAGTGTGTTGCATTGGTGGTGATGCTCACCTGGGTGCAGTCACCGGCAACGACAATGATTTGTTGCTGTCATTACCACCTGACGTGGTCCTGATAACAGCCTTGTCTGGAGGGTGTCTGTTGTTTGACTTAGCCTGTGTCTTGGAGTTAAGATCAGCGATGTAGCCACAGGTGTTGACTTCCCTTCATCACATGGACCAAGGCTTCGTCTACGTAGATGGAATGGATTTTGTCTTTTCATCCCTCTCGGAGTGTCGACTAGATAAGACCTCTCATGTAGATCTCCTCCTCTTGGTTGATAGGGTTTGAGGATTGACGCTTTTTCAAGCTTTGGTTCAGTAATCCAGACAGTTTCGTTTCATTTGAAATTCTGAAGTCTTTTACTGCCATGCCTTGTGTCGAAATAGTTCTTCTGCTGGTTCTTCAGATGTGTATCAGGAGAACGAAACTGCTGCAGCTTCCGCCCTTTAGGTTTCAGTTGAAATGGCAGACTTGGTGATTTGGTTCTCAACTGTCTTCCTTGCAGAAGTTCTGCTGGACTTTGTCCTTGTTTGAATGGAGTTGCTCTGTAGTTGAGAATAGCAATGAAGGGGTTATCTGCCTTTCGAAGAAGATTTTTCACTGTCTGTACAGCTCTTTCAGCCTTGCCGTACCCTTGTGGATGTTTTGGACTGCTCGTTGTATATTCAAACCGGTAAGTTTCTGAAAAGTTTGCAAACTCACATGAAGCAAACTGAGGTCCATTGTCACTTTTGACAATCTCTGGTATTCCATACTTAGCAAATATAGACTTTGAGTGTTCAAATACAGTTGACGACATTGTCTTTCTGAGTAGGACTCTCTCTATCCGTCTGGAGAATTAACAGACGATCAACAAATAATCATGGCCCTTCCACTTAAAAAGATCCATACCAACCGTTTGCCAGGGGTAATCTGGTGTGACAGTTGATTTCAGGGGGCTTAGGTGATAGCCGTCTGTATTTTTTTGCAGTGGCACTGTCATGCTTGACAAGTTGTCAATAAATTTGCCAACATGATGTACCATGCCTAATAGACGCCAAATGTCTGAGACGTTCTCTGGTTGAGGCAGATTTGTAATGGCCTGAATCTTATCTGGATCAATTTCACTTCCATTATGTGATATGATTTGCCCCAGAAATTTCATCTTATTTGTTGAGAACTGACATTTCTCGTTGAGAGTGACACCGGCATCTTTCAGCTTTCCCAACACCTCTGTAACTTTGGATCATGCTCTTGTTTGCTGGGTCCGCTAATGGGAATGTCATCAGTATTTCATATGATTCCTTGCATTCCAGAAAGATGGTGCGGCATCTCTCTGTGGAAAATTTCTGGACGGGATAAGATCCTGAAAGGCATTCTTGTATATGCGAACCGTCCAAAGAGTTCTTGAAACTCTTCAGAAAGGGGGACCTGATAAAATCCACTGTTGCAGTCAAGCTTAGTGAAAACTGTAGCGCCTGACACTTGGGCCAAAAGCTGTTCTGTAGTAGGCAAAGGGTAGTATTCTCTCTTCACTCCCTCTTTCAATTAGTAAGGTCCACACAGATCCTAACCTTGCCCTCTTTCTTCGGGAGCACCACGATGGGAGCATGCCATTTGGTTGGTGAATAAATCTTCTTGATGATTTCATCTTTTTCGAGTCTCTTTAACGCCTGCTCCACTTTCTTGTGAAGAGGTAAGGCCGGTCTCCTTGGGGTTGCCACTGGAAATGGAACTACGTTTTCTCTCATCTCGATTTTGTACTCTTTCTTTAGCTTTTCAAGGCCAGTGATTAATTCTGGAAAGTCTTTCTTGATATCAGATTCATGTTTCAAGACATTGATTCTCTTCAACAGGTCCAGTTCTTCTATTGCAGGTTTCCCAAGTAGCGGTTGTGGAAGATTTTCCAACACATAGATCTTCTGTTTGGCACAATTTCCTGTGTCCAATTTCAATTCTGCTCGGAATTCTCCAACAATCCTGACTTGTTCACCTGATGGTCCATACAGTCTCTTTTGGGATCTGCAGATCTTGGCATTTGCCGGGACACAACTTTTGGGTATAACCGTCATGCCAGCACCCGTGTCTAACTTGAGGTCTATACTCCTTCCACTGACTGTGACATTTGCTTGTCTTGGGTTTTGCTGTCCTTACCACACACTATGCTTGGGAGAAGCTTCATACATAAAGTGTGACACTGTATGTGAGCTTTCCCTAGGTAAATGTATGCTTCACTCTTTTAAAAGTGTCAGAAAAAAGCATGAAGTGCATAGAATTTAATCAAAATCTAATCAACAAAATAGTGTCCACCAAAGTATTTCTTGAAAATGTTGATACCTACTATCAGAAAACTATTGTTTGATTGTTGAGGGGGAATTATTCTTTTATTACTCACATCTATTTTTGTGTTATAAAGAAAGGGACAGCTTGTACTTGCACCTGTTTCCTTCGTTGCCTCCTGAGTGTCATGCTCTGCTCCATTCAAACCTGTCTTTCCCACCCTCCTCAGCCTCTGCTCAGATGTTTACTGTGCAATTTTGTACAAGTGCAGTCAAACGCCAGTTTTCCTTCTTGTTTGCCGGAATGCATTACACAAAGACATTAATTACTTTTTACTGGCGTCTGTGGCATCTTTGTCTATCATGCAGAGGTCCCGAGTTCTATCCCACATATGGAAGATCTGCGTTTTCTCAGCTGGGATTTTTTCTCTCTCAGGCCAATTACTTTTTTAGCTTACTTAGTGTTTTGATAAAGGTTAGAAGTTCAAGCATAATTCTTTTAAAAATTGAAAACTTTAGTGTAGAATATAAAAGAGAAAAAAAATGTGCCTTCTACACTTGTTTATTCCATGAGTGGTATTGTATCTTAAGTTGTTGCTTCTATATTTACATTTTTTACTAGAACTGTGCAAACACATTGTTTTTAGTTACTGTAACATGCATTTATTTTTAATGCTCTTCTCCTGGCGCAACTGGGACTATGGGGATCATGTCTATGTTATTTTGCTTTCAATAATTTTATACTATTGTATTTAGTTATTACGTACAATTGCAACCAGGAATAATATGGTTTTGACTGATGAAACCAATGAACAATGACAACCTTATTTTTAATGGTAATGCTGCTCTTTTTTTTTTTTTATATGAATACTGATGCTTGTTTTCTTATGTTACTACTAATTTTGTTTTTTTACTGCTGCTTTTTCTTGTGTTACTCTCTCCTTCTTTCTATGTTTTTAACTCACTCTTACCTTCCCCCCCCCCCCCCACCGCCCCCCCTCTCTATCACTCTGTCTCTCCTTGCATTGCATTATGTGAATAATGTCCAGCCACGAGAGCTGTCCCATAGCAAGCCAGAAAATGGCTTTATCTGGAAAAATATTTCGATGTTTTTCATTCTATAAAGGCACACTTGCAGAGCAACCATTTCGGGATTTCCAATGAAACACTATGGGCAACACTCAAGAACTACAATTATGGTGGGTCAAGAAAAATTACTACCCCTTTGGAAATGTGGTCAAAGGGGGAGTCGAGATCTGACGTTCGATTTCTCACCGCAAAATGGCAAAGCCCGTGTAAAATGCCCACAGAAATTTAGGAAATTTATGGAGAAACATCATTGCAAAAATCACAAGTCCATGAGTGATGTAGTCTTTTTAAAGCCAGGAATACTGATGTCAATGACAAACCTCATCCTGGGCGACCCATTTCTGCCAAGACAGAGGACATCGCATTTTGCATTAATGAACTAATTCAAACAGAGTGATGGCTCAAAATTAGCGAAATATCAGAAACTCTAGACATTTCAAAGTCTAGCGTAAAAAGAATAGATTTTGATGAACTCCACTACTGGAAGGTAAGGTTTCTTCTTGATGGGTTCCGAAGGAGCTGAATGAGCACAAAGCGAGGGTTGAGAAGTGGAGTCATCTTGCAACATGATAGCACTACCCCATATTATACCGCAAACATCACCAAGAATTGGATACAAAAGTATGGCCGGGAGATATCAAAGTGGTAACAAGTATTGACTGGAAGGAAAGAAAATTCAAACGTGCAATTTGAGAGTGTGTGTGTGAGAGTGGGG
This sequence comes from Phyllaplysia taylori, assembly GCA_032273245.1. Taxonomy (NCBI): domain Eukaryota; kingdom Metazoa; phylum Mollusca; class Gastropoda; order Aplysiida; family Aplysiidae; genus Phyllaplysia; species Phyllaplysia taylori. Next base: position 15,743 of record JAUKPP010264045.1, read on the forward strand.
GGGGGGGGGGAGAGAGAATGCCAAATTCTTGAAAATAGAATTTCACCAAGCAGTATCGTTTCTTAAACATATTGCCTTGAATCTGTTGATTTTATTGGCTTAATTTAACACCATATTGTGTCAAAACCCAAATTGGTTATGTGAAATAATTTTGTGTCTCAAAATCACTTATGTTAAAGTTACAAGTACTTTGTACCTTTTTCTATGTTAATGATGTTTATATGCTTGTGTACAATACAAGCGTGCGCATGAACAGACCAAAATTGTTGTCAATGTAACAAGTACATCTGATGTTTGATCAAGAAATTTCTCAATTTTTATAATTTCTTAGTATGGATGATGTATTCTAAAGTTCATGTTTGCATACATATTTGATAAAATTCATCAAGTAACATTGATTAACAAAATTATGAAGCACCTTTATTTGATTTTTTATTATAACTATATAACTATTCCTTGTGCATTGCTTAAGTGAAAATCATAGATGAGGTTGGATTTGATTGAAAATTTTTTTAAAAAGCAAAATTTTACTGTAGGAATATGCATGTTTGTGAAATTACACAATTACACATCTCTCATTTAAAAGAAACTGGTAATTACATATTATAGTACGGTACTAAGATCTTATGATGGAGAGAGTACAAAGATATGGATGGTTCACCACTCTGCAAAACTACAAACAAATGAAACTTATCACATGGCTTTAAAGATTCACAATACATTCCATAATAACTAACCAGACTTCTCCTCAGTACTTTGCTTTATTCTATTTGTGGTGTGCTAGTAAGCTGAGCTTATAATATCTTAAGCTCTTTCAGGCCATCAGAAAGAGGGATGTAGGGCCTGCATATAGTCACAATAGCTTCACAGCTGAGTGGCTTATCAAGCGGATCTTCTTTTCTATTAAACATGATTCATATATCCAAGTCAAATGTTTACCACGATGAATTGATCCATAGATATCCAGAATGTAATTTTTACACCCATTAGCCATTTCGACTTGTGTTATTAGTGAGAAATTTTAGCTTAATGACAATGACATATGTTTACTGATTTAAATTGTTTATGCTGTGAGTCTCGTTATTTTTTGTTTATATCTTGTCTTTTTTATCCTCACTCAAATCCTTCACAACATGAGATAGCCATGTACATGTATTAGACCATGACACAGTCTCTGCTGCCTGTGTTCATTTTATACTGACTGACCAAGAAAAAAAATTCACCTTTAAAAGCATTACTTAAGGAAAAGCTTACCATAGTGAATGACCAGCACTATGTGTATTGTGGTTTACATTTGTTTTCCTTTATCCTTTGTTTTACTTGTTTTTGCTCAGATTATGCTCAACTTGGATTGTAATGACAATAATCACATTCACAGTAGAATCTGTTTCCAAAGAATTTTAGATCATAGATAACATTGGATTTAAGTTGAAAGAATTATTGTCAGCAGACAGATTTTGTTTATTATTTTATTTTTCGTCCCATGGAAAGAATTGTCACTTCAGTTTCCATATAATTTATTCATCCATGTGGATGGTCTCACTGGTTCTGCTCCTTCTTCTTCTCTTCCTATGCCCCAAGTGCTGCTTTTATTCTAATTTACTTCCTGGCAGCTGATATGATCTGAGAGTGTCAATAGTACCGTAGAACCCTAACTACAAATACAGTTTGAAATCTAATAATAATCCAAAAATGAAGACCCAATTACTGATAGAGACTTTATAGAGAGGCAAAGATGAAAATAATGCAGTGTTGACTCGCAGCATTGCACATTTGATTTGATGCTAACCTATGGAGAAATGACATACTCAGCTCCCACTTATGAGTTTTTTCACTGAGCCAAGTCGCCTTGTTCCAGGGTCCCTTGAAAAGCGCCTGTACCCACAGGTAATTTGCTTTAAGTATTGAACTTGCTGGTGTTGATGATTTCCGTCAACTCCTGTAACCGTACAGTAGCCTATCTACTTTTCATTAGCTTAGATCGGCTTTGTACCATCTCCAATTTTTTTCATGATGAGAACATTACTTCAATTCACCAACTGGAGAGTAAAATGTACTACATTTGCCTCACAAAAATGAGGAGAAGGTACAAAAATAAAGTTAGCTGGTGGTTTTTTTAAAAGGATTGTCACTCTGACTCCATAAATCCTTGCATTGGACTGGTTGTAGTGTAGGGTACCTTAAATATGTTGGATTCTCAAACTTCACGCAATCGCCACTGACAACATTAAAGGAAAGTTGGCATTCATCCTAAGTTTTAGTACACTATTAGCTTGGACTTAATTATCAGGCACAATACTTACCTCCGCCTTTTTTTATTTTAAGGCATCACTTTTGAATCAGAGAGAATGCCCTGTTGTTGCTTTGACCTGCGCTCTGTGCCTCCATCCTTTCTACCAAACTAATCTAACTACAACATTATTTTGTATTGACATGATATGATGTAGTCCATGATCTGCTCCCCCCCCCCCCCTCCAGTGTATGTCCCTATATTTTGTTGTTTTGTTTTGTTTTGTTTTTCACCGTGAGCCAGCGAGCAACCACAATCATTATTTATGAAACTACTTGTACAATTGATTTGTGTGTCATACATCATTGAGAATGAAATATGATTTGCAAATAAAAAGATTTAAAGGCAACCTGTTGGAAAATTTAAGTGTACTTTCACTTGAGACTGAAACAGCAGGGTGAATGTCAATACCCCTTCTTTCTCATTCATTGAATATCGGTATCTCTCTTTCTCTCCTCTCTCTCTCTTTCTCTGGGATGGTTCTCCGCACTTAAAATGACCTTATAGTGTCGGTGGAACCGTAAAATCCTAACAGAAACAAAACAAAAACCATTGGTGAGGCTCGGGGTTGTAGAGACAAAATTACTGATTATTTTCAGTTAAAGAAATATGGAGCATAAGATCGCTAACGCACCAACTGGGATTACTTGAAAAGTAAAAAAAAAAGAAAAGAAACATCAACAACAACAAATACTAGGCCTATGTTGCCTTATCGCTAAAATAGACATCAAATGCATCCTTTTCGGGGTTTTTTAAAGTATGGAAAAACATGCTGTGGTGTAGGGCCAATCGATAAGCCTCTTATCCTGTCGCGCAGAGGACGGGAGTTCGATCCCCTATTTGGTACGAGCCTCTCCGTCCCTCCGCTGAGAACTTGTGTCCCTCTCAGCCCGAGTTAACAATGATAGGCAAAGTCGAAGTAACTCGCCTCTATAATGACATTAGTGTTACAAGGGGCGTAAAGCCAAAATCTTAACCAAATACCAAGATTTCTTAGAAGGGCAACGGTGATCGTGGCAGGGTAAGCTATTGTCTATAGGGAAAATATCCATCCAGACAAATATTTGCTTCTTTTTGGGAAAATTGCTTCAGTAGTTTCGACATAACCCACGGGACGTAATTAATTCTTAACCGAACTGTAGTGAGGTCGAGGGCGAGGGCGTCAAGCACTAACACCGTGTGCCGTGTTTACGACCGGTACCGTTTTCGGGCCATTTAAATTTAGAATCGAAAAGGAAAACGAACCCGCTTCAAGGATCTAGATTGTAGCTCCGATCTAAGTAGCCTACCAGTAAAAAAAAGTATATATTCTTTTAAAATAGTTTTTAAGAGCAGGCAGTTTAAAAAAACTGCAGCTGGTAACATGCCTCTACCAGGGACAGTTCGTAAGGATAAAGAAGGGACTTTCCAAAGCAGGCACCAGCACGTGGAGGTGGGTAAAGCGGGTTCGGAATATCTGCGCCATTTGGCCCGCACGGAGGGACACGAAGTCCCAGCAGAGCGACGGAGACGCCCATACAGTGTGGGGGTCGAACTCCCGTCCTCTGCGTGGTAGGCTAAGAAGAATTAGAATTACACCGCAGTATCTAATTCAGAATACCATTTTGACTTCTGAACTGAACACGGTTTATCTTCTTCAAAGGGCATGGAAACGGTGGGCTCTTGATGAAAGTCGACAATAGACCACCAGTTCGACTAAGAAAGAGCCTCTTGGAATAAATTATGACTCAATGAACACAGAGTCACAAAATTTAGGGGAGTTTTGCCTTCTAAAAGAGGGCGGTGGGGATCTGAGGTAACTGGTAGGGTGAATGTGTCGGGGGGTGGAGTGGAAAGTCGATTCTAAGACTTTAGACTCTAGTATATTAAGATGCTTGTTGTGCACAATAGGTATAGGCTACCTGGTGAGTTTTAAAATAAAAAAGATTTCTAACACATGTAGCCTATGTATAATGCCTCAGCGTACCGGTACTTAAAGAAAATCATACGTTCAATGTAAGCATTCCTGCGATTTCATTCAGACTAGCTTCCCGAGAAGTTTTTTTCAGTAAGAGAAAGAGGGAGACTGAGAAAAGACAGACAGACAAACGTAGGGGAGAGAGGGTGAGAGAAAAAAAATGAAAAGGAGAGAGAGGGAGAGAGAGGGGGGGGGGGGGATTACCTATTCTAAGCAGCAATACAGGCAATTATTTCCATCTGCTCACACCATTGGCTCACACCTTTGTTTGAGAAAAGACACATTTCCTGCGTTGCCGCGCGATGCACAATGAAATCCAACCCGACACCGTGCAAGCCTGCTGTGTCTACTCTTGCACCAGTATAATCTCTTTCTTTTGAAAGTGGCGAAAGAAGAGCCAGGAAATATTATTATAGGCCTATTTGGAAAGAAAGAGACACAGATAAAGAAAGAGGGAGGGGAGGGGCTAAATGGTTACCGGTATATCAGGCCAAGAGCACACTGACCCCAAGAATGGCCAGTCTAGTTCTAGCTTTATATACACTAGTTTTTAACGTAGGCTACAGTCAGACAGAAAAAGGTATAACGCTACACTTTGTTTTGTTTCTCTAACAACTTAAGGTTTTTAGTTTCTGACATGATCAGTTTTCCAGCTTGGATAATAATATTAATTTCTAAAGAAATTGGTGTCAACTTGTATGTTGCATTATCTCCATGGTGCTCCCCCTATGGTCTAAGTCTAAGTCATTTTTTTGCCCTTCTTGGATAATGGGGAAGACTGATTTGGCCCGATTCTATAATACTAGTAAATAAACGTTATGTAATTATTAGATTGTAGCAAAACGGCCAGCCCGAGCTGAAAGGGAGACAGCATCCCGTCAGAAAAGAAGAAATTGTTGGTTCAAATGGGAATCAAACTCGATTTTCTACTTAAAATGCTAAAAACCTGAACGTTGCACCTCAGACGCCGGAGAACCCACGTGAAAACCCAAACAGACATAACACTACTAAACATAGTTTTCCCACCACAAAGACCCTCTGATGCTGAGTGGCCTAAACCACAATAATACTTTTGCTGCTCCAATTTATAAAAAAAAATTTACGCAGGTACACATGTACTCGTATTATCATTCATTTCAGAAATAGTGGTCGCTTTACCCAGGTCACGTCGCACCGGTACTGAAGCTGGTTTGGGAGGCAACCAAGTGCAGCGCTGGCTAAAACACAATAAGAGAAGAAAGAAGAATAGAAGTTACTGAAAACAATGCACAAGTAAGCCAACATTGTGCAGAAATCAGAGTGTCTTGACCTCCTCACAAGTGGGAGTTAATCCTTTCATCTGCTGGGCAGATGCTCCTGATCCTTTGAGCTTATCGGAAGGTGTGGGGTATGCACTTCCAGTCCGTATCTCTCTTCCTTGCCAGGTGGTAAATCTGTCTTTTCTTGGTTTTCCAGGGGTTTTTGTTTGGTTTCTACTCTGTTAGGGCGTACTCTTCGGTTATGGAATTGTGCCTGATTCAAGGGCAATTATGATTCCATCATCCTGCTGCACAGTTTTCGGGGTTGGGTTGTTGTTGTTGCTGTGTTCATTATTATAATAGTATTTTTTATTATTATTATTATCATCATTATAGCGTTGATTTC
>JAUKPP010264046.1:0-11657 GCA_032273245.1 Phyllaplysia taylori
TGGACGTAAAATTCGGAGGTCCCGCCTCGTAAATGACCTTACAGAGTTGCATGGGGCGTTAAACCAAAACCAAATCATAATTGCTACCCAGGAAAAATACACAAATGTATGTCTAGTTGAGGTTTAACGGCATTATTGACATGATAAAGGTTATATCAGTGCCAGGAAACCTGCACTGTTTTGTAATGGTTAGGCTCTTTGCCGATCATGTGGAAGACCCAAGTTTAAATGGAGAAAATGGTCGTGGTCAATATGCTTTTTTCCTGCTGGCATTTTTTCCCTCTCAACCCGGGTTGGCCTTGACAGGCAGTGTCGAAGTAGCCTGTCTCTTAAATGACCTTACAGTGTTGCAGGGGACGTAAAACTGGTGACCAGAGTGCCAGGAAGCAGACAAGAAAAGAAAGTTGTAAAACATCTGAATGCCTGCCAACCATCCCTTCAAGATAAATGCACAGAGATTCTTGAACATATCCTCTCTATTCAATGCAGAAACACACATATCAAGCAAAGAAAAGTACCAGACAACAAACTCACTTGGTAAACAGAGATTTCAATCTGAAAAGTCATGAATGCAAAACTTCACAATACAGAGAGCAATCTTAATATTGAATCACAGACAAATTTTCTAAGATCATATCTCAAAGCTCACCTGTATTCTCTCTTTCTGAACACCAGATGGCGCAATATAAATTTCTTTCCTGCGGAAATAAAAACACATTAAAAACTTAAAAGACAGGAGGTAAAAAATCCATTCTATCAAAATTTGAAAAGAACATTTTTATAATGTTATATCCTCAAATACACTTTCTGCTATTTGAAAAGGTAAAATATCCTACATATTCCATTTCATTTTGATGGATAAATTCTTCTTCTGTTTGGAAAATAAAATATGGTGCATACATAATTAGATGAGCAGAAATCTTATACTTAAAAAATGCATCACACTACAAAGTTTCAAAGAGAATATCCTTTTTCCACTTATTTCCGCAAGTATAGAAAGCATTCCTTTTTCCATCACTCCCCCCCCCCCCCACACACACATTCAAAGCTTGTTGTTTATTCCTCAATATCATCTAAACACGAAACCTTCTTTCGTCTAAATCCTTCAGTATGTTAAGAAGATAAGGAACCTAGAACAAACTGATGCACAAAAAATTCTACAACATGCTTGAATTTCTTTCTACATTTTACTTTTGACATACAGCAGTGATGAATGATGGTAAACGAAATATAAAACATAAAACCAATTGACACCAACCCTTGCTTGATGCTTACTCCTCCACCAGTGCCAGTCACCCAGCCCAAGTCATAAAACTGACGACACAACGACGGGATCAGTTTCCTTGGATGCTCCTGTAAGCAGAAAGAATTCAATACAATGTCAAGAATACTTCAATTGTGATCATTTCCAATAGTTTGTATGTACATAATACAGTTTGTTTAGGTAGCTAGGAAAGCACTACTGCAGTTGTCAAGTTTCATTGGTTTGTTTTTTAGTTTTACATCCCTTGTAACACTGCAAAATCGTATTAGAGACGGGCTACTTTGACTCAGTGTGTGAAAGCCAACCTGAGCTGAAATAGACACAACACCCCAGCAGAGAGATCTTCGTCCAATGCCATATCAAACTTTTGACAGGCCGAGATCCTTTACAGAACAAACCATTACACCACAACCACGGGTGTTATGTTTCATCTTAATAGATCAGTACATGATTTTAAAAGTTTGGTCGCAGCCTTTTGGCAGCTTGTCATTTCAGTCACATCATATCAAAATGTAAAAAAGATTCAGACAGCAGATATCTCACAATGCACCAAAAACTTGTTCCAAGAACCTTGTTTAAAGTGTTTCTCTAAGTTCAAGAGTTCTGTGTATATCATTTTCACTGATCTTTCAACAGAACATCTTTATTCTAGAGACCCATCTGGCAAAAGTAGCAGACACTTTCCTTCCCGAAACCCAAGATATCAATATAGCTGAATGGACTGCCCTAAAAACTGAAAGTCACAAAAGTTGTCCTTGCTATTGTGCCGGCAAATTACAGTGAATAGAAGGCTTAACATTTAGTTGGTATGAATACTAATTCGGCTGAGCATTTTTTGGTAAAATTATTTTCTATCATACATTTTTGCTGCTTTTAGTTTTAGTTAGCAGATTTGCACACTGTTTTAAATCGGAGGTGTTGCAAATGCATGTAGTAGTCACTAGATCCAAATGGTGCAATCAAAACACAAGGCGCCTAATTTCTCATTCCTCATTGTTATTGACCCACCCTACCAAAGTTAACAGAAAAGAGGAAAGTGTAAGAGCAACAGACATAGACGCCGGATTGAGTGTTATAAAGGTAGCCAGGACTTTTTTTAATCTTAATCCAAAAGCAATGCATAAATTGAAAAACAAATAGGCTACAGAATACACGTAGAAGGCTCCGTGAAATGCAGTAAAGCCTCAATGGGGGCCATGGAAGACAAACTTAAGAGAAAATCATGTGATTATCGTAACTCAAGAACATAACAGTTTTCAGGACATCAAGAGAGACTGCAGCAACCACGTACGGTGAGTAGACCATCAAGAGGCGCCTCAAAGTAAATGGGTTGACCACCCACAAATGCAGGTGCAAGCCGCGCCTCACTAAGCATCATAGAGAAGCAATGTTGCAAATTAAATGCCATGAACGACCATTCAACAAGTCCTGTCTACAAACATGGCAAACATCTCTGTTCGTGGCATGCATGTCAGATTCTACTGTTACCATTTCCTCACGAACGCAGCAACCATCAGCGAAAGTTTGAATGTGGTATGAAATGTGTGGATTCATGGACAGAAGACGTCTACCACTCGTGTATCTCGAGGCTGTCGTGACCCGTGAGTGCACAGTGAAAAGAAGCGTCGACGCTCTCCTTTGTTTAAGTCGTATGAAGTGATCATTTTTCTGACTTTCGGTATTTAGGGTAGTCCATTTAACGGCTGTGGAGCCTTTCTCGATCAATGAATTCCGTCATTGCGAAGATATTGAACTGCTGAACAATTTGGCGTATTGCATGTTTACCATTGGTTTACAGAGACATTGATAAACGGGAATTCCCAGTGTGGCGGTTTTTTTGCTCGTGACTGTATATATGTGAAAGTCCCTGATGAAAAATAACAACAACAACAATCTACAAGTCCATTTGTCCATCTTCCAACGCAATCACACTGACACTCAATCATTCGTGACTCACTATGATATTACTTATTCAATTTCTTCCTCTTTCTCACCCTAACTCTTTGAAACCACTAAACCTCTTCACCTCTTTTTCTTACTCTGGAGCTCTTTATCACTTTCTCACCCTTTTAAGTCGAACAGTCACTCTCGTACTCACTCATCATTTACTCACTCGCTTCCTAATCCACCGCCCCATTCAATGTATCTTTCTCTCACTCCTCTTATTTTACATAATCTGTCTTTCAAACTCAGAATTTTAACATAATGAATAATGTGCATGGAGTCTGATACATTAGGACAAAAAAGTGCTTTTCGCGGTAGCATGCATGGTTGGACCATGGAGCCAACGATATCATGGTACTATTATGGTTTGTCACCCAAGGCCAAAGTGCATGCCATCAATCATCAAATGGAGGGAGATCACCATATTTCAAACATTATCCATGCAGTGAATGAGAAAAAGTATGCTCATTTTTTACTTAACTGAACTCCACCCTCAGAATAAGAAAAACCTAATTTTTTCTAACTGCTTTCTGATATGCATAGTCCACTAAGTGCATACTTACCTCATCCAAGTCAGCAAAGTCCAAGTTTGACACATCATCTACGTCATTAGGCTTTCGTTTTGCCATGTTGCAAATAATGAATTCTGCCAATCAAAAAATGTATGCCGAGTTGGGTTAGGGTTAGGGTATTTCTCCGCCTTTTCGGATTCCTTTTATTGGGTTGCTCCAGTCTTCAGTCTACCTAAACACGAATAAGAATACACAGTTTAATACTAAATTCCCACTATTTGGGCGAAAAAGGGAGCTGGGACTGGGACTGGGAGAAAATAGCAGCAAAGGAGATATTGGACTTGCGCTGTAAGAAAAGCCTAACTAGATCTAGATCTAGATTCTAGTTAGGAGGTAGGGAGTGAATAACTTTGTGTCAATTTGTGTTGTGGCTACAGCCAGCCGTAAGTTACGGTTACGATTTAGTTAATTTAGTCTACTTTTTAGGCTACTTACTTTATAGATCTAGAATAGATCTATCTATCTAACTGACAACTGTTGAAAATGTTGGATGGATGAATTATGATTTATGAAAGTATTGAAAGTAATGTCAATGAAAGCAGTCCTGCACCGATACGCGGTTACTTTGGATGGATCGATAATGCCAATCCAATGCTTCTCGTCGAAGTAGATAGATCTAGATCTAGAATCTAGATAGATCTAGATCTAGTTGAGTAAGAATTAAAAGAACAATAAAGTATTTAGATCTAGATCTAGATAGATCTAGATCTAGATAGATCTAGATCTAGATAGATCTAATACTTAAATACTATTAGGAATGCAGGTCTTGACCAAATCTATCATAACCAAATAGGACCAAACCAAGGCAAGGGTCGGTCGGTGTTTTCTTTCGCTCAATGTGCGATGTTTATGTGTGTGTGTGTTTTTGGGGTTATCGGGGTCAAAGTTCGATGGAGGACTGGGCAAATAGGTTTTGTTGTTTTGATTCAGAAGGTTGGTTTTTCATTTTCCTAGTTCAAACACATAGTTCTTCACACAAGCTATTTTAACTGTTCTTAGGTTTTTTAATCAGTATTTTCTCAATGTTTGAAGATTTCCGAAAAGAAAAGATAAATTTCATGAAAATCTCTAGATTGTACGCTGGTAAATCTACACTGTTTGAAAATCTGGTCTATTAATGAAAAAGTTATTCCGGTGCGACAAAGCTTACAGTCATAGCAGTTTAACTGTTGTGTGTTGTGTAGTTGTGTGTCCCTGGATTTGTCCTCAAAATGGCATCCGCGGTGCATAGAGTTGGTGGCCGTTTCGGCCTTCTATGCAAGTTTAAACAGTTGTACAGCCATTCGATTTCGAAGGACTTGTTGAGCAGAATCATCCAGGCGAATCACATCCATTCAAATGCTCCGTTGCTTGGTAAACAGTTGTCGTACAGTGATTGTCTTACATCTTAATGAGATGAAGTCCTTCTTTCACTAAAGAATCACTGACTTTCACTTTCAGTCTTTTTTATTTTCTCCTTCTTACTTCTTCATCTTCTCTTGTGATGATGATTAAGATCAGCAATGTTCTTGTCGATGTCCTCTGCCACCCTCCACTACTCTACTACGATTCTGACTTCACTCTCATAGTCAGAAAAATCTAAAAGATCTATCGGAGAAATTCATTTATTCAACGCATCTCTCTTCTAGTTCGGAGATCTCTAGGCCTACCTTTCAGTTTCAGATTCAGAGTACACCTAGAGGCTAGATCTAGTGCAAGAGCCTGACCTGAGCATCAGCTGATCAAGCTAACTTACTACTTGGTTTGGTTTTGTTTTAACGCCCCATGAAATACTGCAAGGTGATTAATAGGGCGGGACCTCTTAATTTTACATCCATCTCCGATAGATATGATATATAGGACGGGATTAACTATCAATACATTTGATAGAATCGAAGCAGAGTAAGTACAAGTCACGTGTAGAGGTGTTTTTTTTAGTTTTATTGTTATGACGCAGGGAGGACTTCCGTAACAAGCAACCAGTTTGATTCAGCACATCACATCTACTAAGTTACTAGTACTATTTAGGGTATAATAATATACTAATACTAGTAACAGCGAATGCTAGTTTGATGTTTCTTTAATTGTAAAAAATTTACCTTTCTTTCCATAGCCACCATCAAGATTGACATGCCCTCGCTTTCGCCCACCATGGAAAAGGGCAATATTGTGAAATGGCATAAAAAGGAAGGTATGTGACATTGGAAGAATTATTATTACACCAATCTAGCTCCTGAATATATAATATTTATTTTGATTACTGTGTATAGTGTGTTAAACGCCCACACTCTCTCTTGTGTTCATTTCCAGGTTGCTCTCTGTAATGTGCCTGTTTCTTCCGTTGCACATCGATACAAAGTGATGCACATTTTTTTTTCACGCCATAGCTGTGAGCTTGTGTACTATGAGCGGCACCCTGCTCGAGCAGTATTAAAACTCAATACACTGCCTCTCAAGTAGTACCGTCAGAGAGAAACCCGATACTACATGAGCAGTAAGAGTAGTGTCGAGCTGGCAGTACAAGAATGTTGTACTCCAAGTTATGTCCCTGTCTTTCCCTCTCAGCGCCATGCCCATTACGTCACACTATGTTTGAGAAGAAGAACAAAACGAGCAGTTGCAAGTACTTTGCAGCTTATTGTGTAGTCAATCATGTCACCGGGAAAGAGCATTGCTGGAAATTAATTCCTTTCAAAGCAGAGATAGAAAAACTGCAGATTGTGATATTTGCAAATTGGGGCTGGTGTTCACTGCCTGGAGTACTACAAGCCTACAAAGACATCTGAAAATGAGGCATGCACACGACTTGGAACGAGTCAATAAAAGGGGCCTAAAGTGAAAGTTCTTCACCCATGGGCACATGCGTGCATGCACGCTCACACACACACACACACACACACACACACACACACACACACACACACACACACACACACACCAAACACAACAATCCAGAGGCTGATTCTTATCCTAATTATCATGATTGCCTCCTTCGATGCTCCTCTTGACTACTCAGTCTCCTATCTTGAGCACAGAGCGCTTGAGTAGTGTCGAGCTTTGTTCGAGCAGTAAAATTTTGAGTACCGTACAACCCTATTGGTCACCAGGTTTACATTCCTTGCAACACTGTAAGGTAATTTAAGAGACAGGTTAGTACAACACCTGCCTGTCAGGGCCAACTCGGGCTGAGAAGGAAAACCCCTAGGTCGTCCGCCTGTGGGATTGAGCTCAGTTCTTCTGCATGGTAGGCAAAGAACCTAACCATTTTACGACAGCAGCGGTTAACAATTTGTGAAGACCTTTGCCTATGGCATTGGATGGAAAGGCCGATTCTCAAAGGCTACTTGATAAACAACAAACAGCATCATGTAAAGTCCAGCCATTTCTTTTTTTATGGCTATCTCTTGAAAGCTAGTTGAAACCAATGATTGGGCCCACATCTTTAATTATTGTTAGTACAATTTGTATGAACCTCTATATATACTCATCGTTTCTTTTTTCAGGGCGTGTAACAGTATTAAAGATTGAAGATAAAAAGTAATCTTTCTCAGCATTCATTCTTCTTTTGTTGTTGTTATCTAACAGAGACTTTTGAGCTGATCGCTCTTTAAGTGGTCTTTGAGACCGACGGACCCATGGCAGTCTTGCTCTGCACCTTGGGGTTGGAGAGCCTCTAAATTGGCCCCGTAATACTACAGAAGTGCAATGTAGTTTTTAGACCTCTCCGGACCGGATGACTGCAAAGTGCAATGCAGCCTTGACAGGTTTCCTGCAAATACTGACTAATAGAACATTCTTCAACCTTTTGACATTTATGATTGCACACATTGACTCATAGACTGAACCACATGGGTGTCACATTGTTTTAATGTTGCCCTTGTATAGCTACTTCTGGGAAATAGTTCACATGGTCTGCTGCCACACACAGAGCGCTCAGTCTTTCTTTTTATTGTCATGTTCCACAGGGGACACAATATCTCCTGGAGACGTTCTTTGTGACATTCAAACTGACAAGGCAGTCATGGCCATGGACACAGAGGAAGAGGGCATTTTAGCAAAAATTGTGGTCAGTCCCCTGTTCAGATTTCTGTATTTTGTATGTGGACATAAACCTTTAAATGGAAGCAAAAGAGGATAGCTTTGTTAGTAATGATTACAGATCTGTGGAAATATTTCACTTTTAGATCTGTTACAGAGAAGTGGGTTTTTATTGATTGTTCAAATTTACGTGTATATCATGTTTGCTTTTTAGAGTTTGTAAATGGGTATGACTTATCCCTTTCACCTGCGGGCCAAGTGTAAAAATGTGTAGTAATGTGGGTCTAATGCCTACCTGCTGGAGAGGAATGCCTTTGAATGGTGAGACATCATGCATACTCCCCACATCTCGGGGCTGAGCACTCTACTTCAGTGAGGCTCACCAGACCTGATCCAAATTGTCATGAAAGAGCAGAGTTGGTTTGTCTGCTCTTACCAGTTAGTTTGAATTTATTTATTTATAGTGGCACAAGCTTCTTTAAATTTTGGAGCCTACTTACCATCTCTAAAGTTATTGTTGCAGTTTTCCCATTGATGGTCTCAGCACCTAAAGTGTAAGATTGTATGTTTTTTACTGTCTCGCATAATTGTCAGTATGTTAGAGTATGAGCAATTGATGAAAATAGTAACAACAACTGGATTTCCCGGAGAGAAGGGGAGGGGGGCAACTAAATGCACTGCAATGAAAATAACCTTTGGTTTTCCTAGAATAAATATCAAGTAAGGGATTGAGCTGTTGTAGAAGATGGAACTCACCTACGAAGCCTTCAGGTGGTATCCACAAGAAAGGAGAAAGAGGGAAAAGCTTAAAGGTGCTTGGAGGAGGAACTTAGATTTAGACCCAGAGAAGATCGTGGTATGCAGCTGGACAGAGGTAATGGCTAAAGCCTAGGACTAATGAAGATAGACAGCTTTTGTTGGTTGCTTATGCTCAATATTGGATGTGAAAGGCTAATGATAGTGAAAATTATCCCAGCTCTATATATGAGAAAGTTTTCAAATATCAGTTTATTGGGATATTTATAATGACAGAATGTCACTTTCTTTTACCTTGCTTCTAAATGGATAGATATTGCTATGGAACAAAGTATACTATCATAATTACTGTACAAAGAATCATAGGTACCTTTCTGTGACATTCTACCAGATACCAGAGAACACAGAAGACATTACTGTCGGACAGCTCATTGCACTGATAGTGGAGGAAGGAGACGACTGGAAAAACGTGGAAGTGCCCGCGGATGCAGCAGCTCCGACGCCAGCAGCAGCACCACCATCAGCACCTAGCGCAGGAGCCCCGTCAGCCCCAGCCCCTAGTGCTGCTCCCGCTGGACAAGCACATGAGCATGGGTAAGTAGGTCAAAGTCATGGATACTTCTGATGTGAAAAACAAAAAAATGTGCAATTTATCAACCAGCACCTTTCAAAGATATTTTGCTCAATGTTTATATTCTAATTTACCACATTAGAAAAGGAGACAAATTCCAAGTGACAAAATATGTTGTACCTGAAGAAGACAACATCTGTGAATTTCCATTAGGATCTCTTATTTGAAACTGTTTTTGTTTTTTCGGTTGGTTGCATTTTTGCTATTTCTTTTCATGGACCAGGGGCGAGTAAGTAGGTCCAACGCGAACTATGGACCTGCGCTGTGGTGTAATGGTGAGGCTTTTTGCCTGTCACGCGGAAAACCTGAGTTCAATCCCAAGCACGGACGATCTGGGGATTTTTTCCCTCTCGGTCTGGGTTGTCCCTGACAGGCATGGTTGAAGTAGCCGTCTCTTAAAAGACCTTAAAGTGTTGCAGGGGACGTAAAACTGGTAACCAAATGAACTATGGGAAGAGAATGACCTCCCATGTAACATTTTCCTTTGTATATGGTCCTCACCTTCATCCCTTTTTCCTTCCTTCTTTTCTCCTCCACTGTTTGCATTTTTTAACTGCTTAACATACTAGCACTGAGACCAACAGAGCAAGGAATCCAGTCGCCAATATGACCTCATAGGCTCAAAGGTGCTGTAAAACCCAATATATTTCTCTTGGGGTCCATAGTAGCTATTAGAGACTTCAGGTCATCTCTTTTTTATAGTAGTTGTCTTTACGAGGAAAGTGAAAGGATTTCAAGTTCGAATGTTAGGATATTATAATTATGTTGCCCTTAATGGTAAGGCACTGAATATTCTATTACTAGTTTTAGGTCCCTTGCAACACTGTAGGGTCATTTAAGAGACAGGCTACTTCCACCCTGCTTGTCAGGGCCAACCAGATGGTCCGCATCCACACGTGGGATCAAACTCGGGTCTTCTGTATGACAGGCAAAGAGCCTAACCAAAAAAGAAGGTGTACCACAACGCCGGTGTGCACTGAATGTGATATGATGGTTTGTCCTTCTCCAGGCACTTAATGGGGCCCAGTGTGAAGAAACTTCTCCAGGAGTACAACCTTCAGGCCTCAGCCATACCAGGCACTGGCCCAGCAGGAGCTCTCTTGAAAGGGTAAGGAATTTACTACTGTATGCAGGTGGTTGAGAGGGAGGGGGGGATGGGGGGCGCCCTAGTGTGGTCTGCTCCTGCTACTTCTTTCTTAGTGTCACACTTGTCCTGATCTACAGGGTGGGTTTTTTATATTGATCGATTCTAAACGAAAATAACTCGAAGACGGTAAGAGAAAAACATTCTGTTTTCAACAGATTAATTCTCATTCATTTAATCTTTTTCTGGTACTAAATTCACTTGATTTCATTGATCGACTGTGCGACACAGTCAGTTTTTGCAAACAGACCTTGATTTTTAGCACATAGAAATGACACCAATATCGTATTTCCCAGGAGTGTATTGTGCGTGTACAAAGCAGATCACGCGCCTGCAATTCTGAGAAAAATCCAACTGAGCAACAGCAAGAAAAGCACAGTCGAAAACTCAACCAGAGCTTGGTATCGAAATTTGGTAGAAGCTGGTTGTGTAAATTGCGAAAACAAGACAACAAGGATAGCAAGAAGTCGATTTGAGAATTGCATTGTGCCCATTCGATTGAAAAAGACGACTGCATGGAGTTGATGCCCCGATAAACATTCATCGCTCTCTAACTTCAAACAATAAAACACTTTTTTTTTTATGGCATAACGCCAGAGCTTTGTAGACATTATTCTGTTTCGATAATCAATTTTAACCCAATTTTTATTGCTCTTTGGAATACCAGTGCTCTGTTTTGACGCCATGACCTGAAAATGGCCATGTTCCGCTTACTCCTGTTTAAAATGCCCTCTTTATGAACACAATCTTATAAAGTATCCCAGACAAAACTTAAATGGCCAGTGAATAATGTGCAAAAGACTGTTTATTTCTATCTTTTACCGTTTCCGAGTTATTTCAGTTTAGAATCTATCAATATTAAAAAACCACCCTGTATATCTTGGCACTGAAATGACCTTACAGCATTTAAAGTGAAGTCAAACCTCAACAAACTACATAAACAACTACAGAGTTTAATTTCAGATAGCATATGAGAGAGGCCCTTGTCTTAATTGCAATGTCAAAAGTACAATTACAAACTCCCATTTAACATGCCTCTGATTCAGTGTCACTGTTAAATGCCTCTGTAAATACAATTTATGATTTTCATTACCATTGATAAGTGCATATATGAATCGCCGGTTTTCATTACCATTAATAAGTGCATATATACAAATGGATTGTCAAAATACTCTTGATACAGCATCACTGATGAATCCCTATGTGAAAATTTTTATTATCATAGAGGTTTTTGTTAAAATAGTCATTCTTATTCATTGTACCGGCGCGGTGGTGTAATGGTTAGGCGCTTCGCCTATCACGCAGAGGACGTGAGTTCGAGGCCCGCGT
>JAUKPP010264057.1:0-11656 GCA_032273245.1 Phyllaplysia taylori
GGGGTGGGCAAATTTTCAACAGGACGCCTGTCTTCATCGGGCCCATGAAAATGTAAATAAGACAACAACGTAGAAAATAGGAAGAAGAGGTATATTTCTCTACATTTCAGTATTAGGGACAGCTCTATTAAATGTGTAATAATTTGTCACTCGTTACATCTGTTCCAGGGTCTCAGAGAGTCGTCCAAAGGAAAAAGCCTGGACCGCTACGAGCTAACCTGTCGCCAAATGGCCTATGACAACGAGATGTTTGACATTGTTGAACTCATTGACCTCATGCAGAACCGATTGTTCCCCTTTGTCCAGCCGGCAGAGCGGACCCCACGCTTCAGACGACCGAAACTACCCACGCCGTCTGACAGCGAAGCCGGAAGCGGAAGTGAGGAGGAAGGACAAGGACTCAGCGGAGAGAGCGAAAGCGGAAGCCAGTCAGACACGGAGGGAAGCGGGAGTGAGAGGAGGGATAGTCTGAGAAGACAGAAGAAAAAGAAGAAGAGTAAGAAGAAAGAGAAGGAGAGGAGTGCTAGTGTAGGTATTGAGTTGGAGGGTAGTGAAATGAATAAGACTGCAGGCACCGGGAGTATGTTTGGGGAAGGGACTGAGGTGGATTCTGGCCACCATAGTTTGGGAAGCAGTAAATTACGGATTGCGATGGTTCGAGAGCATGAGAAACTTACGGAGAAGGAGGAGAATGAACCTTCTTCGGAGAGCCATCATACTTCTCCGCGCAGAGCAGCAAGCGTGAGTGAAAAGGGAGGGACAGTGAAAAGTGTTCTCACGAAAAGCGAGCACTCAGAAACAACCGGAAGCCACGTGAAAGATGAAGGATACGGTTCGATTATATCACAGAAAAGTCCTACACCCTGCCCGTCACCGGAAATGAAACCGCTGTGGACGCCGGTGGAGCCGTCCAATCGCTTCCGGTCCACAAAATCTGCTTTAGCAGTTAGAAAGTCGACTTTGATGCACTATAGAGCACCAGCGAGCAAAGCTATGATGAACGAATTGACATCGGGGATTTCACTGTCTGTGAACCGGCCTCTCCGGTGGAGAAAAGTCTCCGCCACTGGTAGCTACGCAAACGAGAGTAAGAACTGGCATGTCAAGAACAACAATAATAAGGACGAGGAAGGTGAAGGTCGCGTGGAAATTTCCCAGCTATGCCTCGCACCACGCACGAGTTCCCCGGCGTTTTCATCACGACAGAAAAGCACTGCGCGGAACAGCGTTGCGAGCTCTATAACGGTGGCCTCTTCCGTGACGTTACCAGAGCAGCCTACATCGTCTGCACCAAGCGAGAATACCACTTCCGGGTCAACTGCACATGCGCCGCATAGCGTGGCGAGCTATATGCGACCAACGAAGAGTACTATCACAAAGCAACGACTAACGCCGAACTTTGTTAAATCCTACGGTGGTCTAGACTTTACACACGTCATTGACACCAGCAACAGGGGTCATGACCCGGAAGTAAAGACGTCTGCAAGCTCAAAACTGCACGTTCTGCCCGGGTTTAGGCACAATGTTCCCCATATAGCACACGGTAGGGTTGTGCAGAGGAGAAACAATCCCCTTTCCTACAGGAGTTAAAAACACAAACGACCTTTTGTTTTATTTCTCTTCAAGGAAGTCACTATTCAAGCTTAACTGTGATAATAATATATATTTTGTGATTCATGTCATTTGTAGAGTACCAAAACCTGTGATATATATTTTGTCAATTATGTTGTTTGTAGAGTACCAAAACCTTTAAATGTCGAAATTGTGCTGATAGTTACCGACATGTAGGCCTACTTCATGTCATTTGTCAAGGTTATTTTCTGTTTAAATCATATCACTACCAATGCAAACAAACGATTTATTCTTCTCTTTATCACCTCTATAAATATGAATGTTTGATTATAAAAATTAATACATTGGAGCATGACTATAGCGGGACTTTTAATTCAAGAAGAAAAATCCCACTGTAGGCGAGTTCCCACTATAGGAATGCAAAGGGGAATTCACGAACATTTTTCTAAAAATCCACATGATTACATCCTATGCAGAGGAAGACGCCGTTGTTTTAGTCACAAACGATTACATAAGCAAAATGCAGTCAAAGTCGAGAAAGCTCGGCAGAGAGTTTGGGTTTCGTGCAGAGTAGCAATTTTGCTATGACGTCAATGGTAGCTATATTTAGTGCTCTTGATGCCGCCCCCCCCCCCCCCCCTTTACCCACAGTAGTTGGATCATATTTGATTTTTGCCTATCGGATCCTGCTGTATCCGAGTTCAGGTCTTTGCTTGCCCCTCTAAACCCGAGTAAAGGTACATGTAATTGAGTTTACATAGGAGAAAAAGGGGATTCCGGTAAGGTCCCGTTGTAGCAGGCTCCGCTATAGTAATGTTCTACTGTATTACAGTTGGTTGTTTTTTTTGGTAACCAGTTTTACGTCCCCTGCAACACTGTAAGGTCATTTAAGAGACGGACTACTTCGACCCTGCCTGCCAGGGCCAACCCGGACTGAGAGGGGAACAAATCCCAGCAGAAAAAACCCCAGATCGTCCGCGATCGGAGATGGATCTAGGGTCTTCCTGCATGCAAGGCGAAGAGCCTAACCATTACACCACAGCGCCGGTTAATTGAATTTACATTGAGGGAAAAGAGGGGATTCCAGTAAGGCCCCGTTGTAGCGGGCGCCTTTATAGTAATATTCTACTGTATTAGAGTTGTTTAAAAATTTGATTGATTCCAATTTGAGCCTGAGTCCAAACGAGCCGACCAGCTATGACCAGTCCACGTGTCTGGATGCATGATGGGGCACGTTGATACACTTTACAAACCAGAGGCACAGGCGCTGTGGTGTAATGGTTAGGCTGTTCGCCTGTCATGTGGAAAACCCTGGTTCGATCCCGAGCGCGGACGACCTATTTTTTTCTGCTGGATTTTTTCCCTCTCAGCCTGGGTTGGCCCTGACAGGCAGGGTCGAAGTAGCCCGTCTTTTAAATGACCTTACAGTGTTGCAGGGGACGTAAAACTGGTAACCAAATCTAATCTAACCAAAAACAAACCAGAGGCTTTCAACTGCCAGCTGCTTCCCGTGAATTGTACAAGGTATAGTCTTTTTACGTCCTTTGTAAAACTATAAAGTCATTTTAGAGGCCAGGCTACTTTGCACCTGCGTGTCACGGCCAACCCGTGCTGAAAGGGATACAACATCTCAGCAGAGAGACGGAGATGTTCATCCAACCTGGGGATTGAACTCCCGTCCTCAGCATGATAGGTGAAAAGCTTAACAAGGCCACGTACCCCAGTGCACAGGAAACGTATGTGGTCTGTAGGTGTCAAAATGTGGATGTGTTTAGGTTTGGTTTCAAGTTTTACATCCCTTGCAATACTGTAAGAACAGCTATGAGACCGGCAACTTCGACCCGACCAACCCAGGCTGACTGAGAGGAACAAATCCAGGGAGGAAAAGTGCAGACCATTCCCACGTAGATCAAACTTTCTTCATGAAAGTGAAAGGCAAAGAGCCTATCTATTACCACAGAGGGTAGTGTTTTGGTTTGGTTTGGTTACCAGTTTTACGTACCCTGCAACACTGTAAGGTCATTTAAGAGACGGGATACCTCGACCCTGCCTGAGAGGGAAAAATCCCAGCAGAAAAAAACCAGATCGTCCGCGATCGGGGATCGAACCGAGGTCTTTCGCATGCAAGGCGAAGAGCCTAACCATTACACCACAGCGCCGGTCAGAGTGGTAGTGTGTAGGTGTTGCAAAGCACAAGCAAGAGATTGCAATGTAGATTCCAGTGACCGGCGCTGTGGTGTAATGGTTAGGCTCTTCGCCTGTCATCCGGAAGACCTGAGTTCGATCCCGAGCGCGGACGAACTAGTGTTTTTTCTGCTGCAATTTTTCCCTCTCAGCCTGGGTTGGCCCTCACAGGCAGGGTCGAAGTAGCCCGTTTCTCAAATGACCTTACAGTGTTGCAGGGGGACGTAAAACTGGTGACTAAACCAAACCTAAGATTCTAGTGCTATTCATGAGTCTGTATGGTGCCAATCTTTGGACAGAGGCATAGCTTGAAATCTCTTTGTGTTAATTGATACTGCTCAGGTTTGGTTACCAGTTTTACGTCCCGTGCGACACTGTAAGGTCATTTAAGAGAAGGGCTACTTCCACCCTGTCTGTCAGGGCCAACCCGGGCTGAAAGAAAGGGGAAAAAAAATCCATATCGTAATTGATTCTAAAAATGATACTGCTTCGCCCCAAGCTCTTTGATTCAACGGTACACGTAACACAGCAAGCGTGTGTCATATACACTGTAATGATAAGGCCCTTAGCCTATCAAGTGGAAGATCCGAGTTCGATCCCTAATTCAGACGAGCACCTGCTCTTTTCTTCTGGTGTTCCTCCCTCTCAGAGTGGGTTGGCCCCGACAGGCAGGGTCAAAATTGCACGTCTCTTAAATGATCTTAAAGTTAAGTGTTGCAAGACGTAAAATGAAAAAGCAACCATCGTACTGCAAATTATACTTGACTTCATTCAAACATGCGGTATATTTGCCTACTTTTTATTTCAGGGCCAAGTAATAGTTAGGTCTCTAGATGAAGATGCAAACCCTTCATGTAGGTTATTTTTGTACTGCTAGCTTTTTTTTTTAACCCCTTGTTACCAAATACAGTTGAACCTGCTTAAACGACCGCCTGTACAAACGACCACTTTTCATCAACCCCCAAATTACATTTCTTCTATATATTGTCCCTCTCCAAGACGACCACCTGTCTAAAACGACCACGTTTTTCTCGATATTGGGTGGTCCTCTTAGACAGGTTTGACTGTACTTTTCATTGCTGATCCCCGACTGCCAACGTTTAGTGTTTTTAAAGTGTTTTTTTCTTAATCCAAAGAAGACTTGGTGAATGTACAGAATAGTTAAAGTCAAAGTAAGAGAGCTACAGGGATGCTAGACACAGCCAATCTTAAATAAAGAAAAAACATACAGCATCATCAGATTCTCATAATATTTTATTAACAAATTATACAGTTCTAGTGTACAAGTATGTATACATGTAATTTATATATAAAAAAAACACAACTAGGGCACTGGCATAGGCTATGACATTATTCCTTCCACCCAAAAAATGCAAGGACATGTACAGGCAATTCATTTGTTCACTTAAAGCACCGAATTTGCTATTTCTTGCTTTTTCATTCCTTAAGACCAGTTTCACTAATATCTCTAATCTTTTCCAACATATTTTTCTATTTTCTGCAAGTAGCCATATTGGACCAGAAAAAAATGTTTGATACATATACACACGGCTTGAACACAAGGTAGATAATATCATTGTGAGGATGACATGGATATTGAGAAATGCACATTAAAGATCCCCTGGTGGTTGAAAATAAAAAAGAGTAGGCCTATTAGGTCGCCGACCGGGCAAAATTCAAAATTAATCCCTACCCAAAAATATTTTTAAATGGTTCTGGGCAACGAAATGACCTTATAGAGTTGATGGAGCGCAAAAACCTTAACCAAACAAACAAACAAGAGAAAGGAATTGTGTTCCTATTAAACTACTTACTAGAACACATTAAAATTTGAACTTCACTAACCAGAATAACGATTTCAGGCAATGATTTTTTACTTTGACTGAGTGAATAATTTGCCATTCTGCAGGACCCTAACCCTTTCCTCTGAAGAATAGTAGATGCTTATAGAGGCAAACATGAGAATTCCATGATTGAAAGCAAGATTTAAATACACATATAAAATCTTTTCTATTTTTACAAAAAAGATAGCAACCATCGTTTGGTTTTTTTGGGCAAAAAACCACACAAAAGAAAAGGTAGCATTCATCATTCCTTTTAAAGGGCCCGGTGCAAGACATGACAAAATACCTTTTTGATTTGATATAATTATGCACTTCATGCTAAGGCAAGGCCTCCTTAACAAAAGCACAGGCAACTTTTAGCAGAAAAAGATATCATAAAGATTTCTAACTTCATAAAAAAAATTAAATTGAACGGAAGAAACTAATTATTATGTGCAAATGAATAATATGCTATATATATATATTATGTAATGTACAATTGATGCATTGTAATATTATTATCTACAGTTATTATAGGTAACATGCTTTTGGATCACAAGAGAAGGCAACTGATCTTTTGATAATGCATTCGGTGGGGGAGACAGGCATTGAGCAATGTAACTGGCGAACGAATCGTACTTTGATTTTCTATTCTGTTGATATTTCCTCAGGAACATTTTGCGCATCATCCGTCTTCACTCTGTAAAATTCTTTGATTGGGTGCAACCTTCATATCATTATCACGCTGTTATAAAGGGCTAACCCGAGCAATCAATATCTTTTTGAGCGGGGAAAAACCCCTGCGCTGATTGATCCAATCAGAGAACTGCAAATTATTGTAAATAAGAGTGTTTTATTGCCCATTACAACCCAGTGTTCCCCTGTTCTTTGTATTGACCATCTGAAGAAAATCATTAAAAAACAAAAGAATTAAATAATTGTTTGGGTTAGCCCCTTCTAACAGCATGATAACAATATAATGAATAAAATTAAAAAATATGTACATTTTCTTTAGTACGTTTTATTTATACATGTACAAAGGCTCACAAGATTCAAAGGGTTTGAATTACAAAGTAAAATAGGGTAGATTAGAGAAAAAAGCCAAAAACGATGGATGAGGCTCTATAGCAGTCATAAGGAGGTCAAACTTGAATTTCATATTTTGATTGGTCGTTACATGTAAAATATTTTCAAAAAATTTGATCTGCTGATAAAACGTATGGTTTGGTTTGGTTTTGGCTTAATGTCCCTTGCAACACTGTAAGGTTATTTAAGGGACGGGCAACTTCAACTCTGCCTGTCCGGGCCAATCCAGGCTGAGCTGAGAGGGACATTGTTCCAACAGAAAAAAAGGAGATATACTCGATCAAATAAACTGCCCCATGCGACAACATCAGCACAATGTTGGAGTCTGAAATTCAAAATCAAGAAAACGAGGCAAAAAGTTGGGGTTTCCTGCAGGGCAACAATTTCGCTGTTACGTCAATGGTAGCTATATTTAGTGCTCTTGATGCCGCCCCCTGCCCACCCTGAGACAGTAGTCGGATATTTGATTTTTGCCCCCCACTGTATCCATGTTCGGGCCTTTCCTTGCCCTGTTAAACCCGAGCACAGATAATTGAGTTAAAATAAGAAAAAAAGGGGATTCCTGCAAGGTCCCGCTCGAGCGAGTGCCACTATAGCCCTGTTCTACAGTATAAATATGATTGTACTTAAATCCTTCAGCAGTAAATTTGTTCTTCGTTATTTCCTTTGTTGACAGCCAGAGCAGTTTCTGAATCATGCAGCGAACTGAAGGCATTGATTATAATATATTGGTACCTCACTACTACTGGTGATAAAAATACATGTATCACAATGTGGCTTATAAAATACATGCCTCATGCAATTGTTGATGTAAATAAATGTATCATATTTTTCTCCTATGCCAAACTAAATTTTGTTTTTTTCTCATGCCCTCGTTCCTGAAGCCTTGCTCATGAATTTTCCCTTTTAAAAAAAAAAGCATGCATCCAGTAGAATTATTCTTTTTTTGCTTTGGTTTTATGCCCCATCCAACACTGGAAAGTTATTCAGGAAATGGGATCTCTAATTTCAAAGTCCATCCCTGAGGAAAGAATAAGGCTAAAACAGCCAAAGAAGCTGGTGCCTCTATAAATAAACAACTAACTTCATCTGAGAGAATGAGGATCCTTCCAAGACCACAAACAGTACGGTACTTATTTAAAGAGGCGCCAGCTTCTTCTGCTGTCTTAGCCTTCTATGCAGTCTCGCGACACTTTCTTTTTTTCCCTTGGTTTCTTCATTTATGTGGTTTAGATTTAAAATTTTACAAAACTGAACACTATAAGGTCAATTCAGCATGAGGAAGCAGAGATAGGGACTACAATAACAACTTAGAAAGAACTAGGAGAGTACCTGGCGTTGCTCGGGGTAATCGAAAAGGGAAGGGTGGGGCAGAAGGAAACACGGCTAGTTTTGAAGAATCTTTTGGCGAAAACTGCATGTTTATCGATGCAGCCATTAAAAAGCCTTTTGAATAGCAAAATTTCGGCTAACACAAACAGATAATAGAAGAGCAGACTATACAAAAAGCACCTGCCAACCACCTGCTCCCTTGTTCCCCCCCTGAAGCCTTAAGTAGCCAGCAAAAACAATGAAATGTCATCATGAAGAGTTTCCCATGTCACTTAACAGAAATTTGGCACAAGTAGAGGAGTAGCAATACACATTCTATTTTGGCTGAAGCTACTGTCATCAGGAAGGTGAATGGCACACACTCCCACGCATGCACATACACACAGCTCGCAAACACCAAAAACACACATTTCAGGCATAAAGGGATATGTTTGGAATGAATTGACATAGTTTTGGTTTGGTTAACAGTCTTACGTCCCCTGCAACACTGTAAGGTCATTTAAGAGACGGGCTACTTCGACCCTGCCTGTCAGGACCAACCCAGACTGAGAGGGAAAAAAATCTGCGACTGGGGATCGATCTAGGGTCTTCCCGCAAGATAGGCGAAGAGCCTAACCATTTCACCACAGCGTTGGTGAAATGGCATACATATTATTAATTGACTTGAATCCTGAATATGCTAAAAGAATATCATGGTGACCTCGCTGACTTCCATAAATATCTAAGGGTTTACTAAAATCCTGGACAAAATTATTGCATCTAGCAAACCACAACTTTCAATCATACATCAATTTCTTTTACAGCATCAAAAAGCACCAGCTCCAAGTTATATTTAATATCATCATAGCAGCCACATTTAGACCTCTAGCACATCTAATTATTATAAGAAGGCACTAAAAGTAAAAAGGAAAAAAAAAAAAAAAGTAGACGGACATAACAGGTTTGTAAAAAGAAGAGGGCTTCCTCTGTCAATATAAATCAAATAATGCCTTAACCAAAGAAGAAGAATCAAGTAATTCTTTTTGTTCGTATCCCTTTTAAAATCAAAGGAAATAATTCCTTTCTTTACAACCGCAAGCAAGAGGATGAAAGAACTTTTCTAACCATCAATACCTTCTGAATAATCTTCAACTTGAAAAAAAGCAAAGTAACCTTGAACTTGGGAAAATCCAAAAGCAATTCTGACAAGTATGTTGCTTCAAATCGTTGGTTGTTTTGCATAAGGGTGAATAGTACAAAGGGTATAGTGGGTATTCGCCTCTTTGCTAAACAATCAGCGAAATGACACTAACTTTGTACAAAGTGTAGATTTTCAACATAAGAAGCTGTTGCACAACTGACTTCCCTAAATGGCACATTACCTTCCCTCTGGAAATCTTACCACAAATTTGCGTTTCTTAATTTCGTTTGTTTTGGGTCTATTATATCATTCCTTTAACTTTTTAACACCATATCAGCCACTGTGCATATTGAACAATTTAACTGGCAGTTGCACATGGAATATAAGGTATTATACAACATAAAAATCCCACTCAGTCGTACACATAGCATGGTTCTCAACTGGCGAAACACTGTAAGGTCATTTGAGAGACGGGCTACTTCGACCCTACCTGTCAAGGCCGACCCGGATTGAGAGAGCAAAACTCCCAGCAGAAAAAAAACCCAGATCGTCCGCGACCGGGGATCGATCTAGGGTCTTCCGCATGACAGGCGAAGAGCCTAACCATTACACCACAGCGCCGGTCATGTAAATGTAGTTTTGTTGAATTTTCCTTTCAGCCCTAACAAGCGGACTACTTCGACCTCTGCTGACAGGGCCAAACCGAGCTGAGAGAAATACAACATCCCAGCACAGACTATTGTCCAACGTAGGGGATCGAACTCCCGTCCTCTGCATGATGGGTGAAGAGCCTAACCACTACACCACAGACGCAGGTCCACATGGACAGAGACAGCTGCCTTGAATTACAACATGAGGTGGACCGAAAATCCCTCAAAACACTTTCTTTAAGCGCGCGTTCTCCTCCCGCAGCCTCTCTATCTCGTCCAGCAGGAGAGGGTTGATCATGCACTGTGCGAAGCCAGCCTCCATTCGTTTCTGAAACGATAGAAAAAGAGGGTAAGATTTTCCATAGAAAAAGAGGTTAAGATTTTCAACACCACATGAAATCACCTGTAAATTGACATAAATCATAGCTACAATAACCCTCCATCAAAGAGCTGAAAAAAAGAAACAATACATTGTATCTATGTCTTAAAAAATAATAATAACTGCATTTATATAGCGCACATCCTGCTTGAAAGCAGGCTCTATGCGCTTTACAATAAACTAGCAGATTAGTGCTGCAAGGCCTGTTACACCATGTTTGTTTGTTTGTTTGGGGTTTTACGGCTCCATCGACACTATAAGGTCATTTCGGCGCCGAGAAACACTTTTGGTTTTTCTTCACTTTGTCCTCTTCAGAGGGTTTTTATCAAAATGCTAAAAAGTGCAATAGCACCATTACTTAAAATACTTACACCATAATCAACCAAGAAGGCATTCTATGCTGTACATAGCAAGAGTAGGTTATGCCTTTTGCCTGTTGTACTGAGATTGTTCTGCAGTGGGATTATCAAAATCTATGATTTGGTTGCTTTACAGCTTCAGACTTTACACAGCCTAGTCACCATTCGCTATTTGGGCAGAAATACGGCTGCACAAACAGTCAGAAATCATTCTATTTGAGCAAGACAATAATCTATTTCCACTGCGCATGAAATTCTTAGAGAGTGATTGATTTGAATATATGAGTCAAAGTGATTGTAAAATTTAATCTTTATCAGAACTTATTTTTTTATTTCATAATTGTCCTTGTCATTTCAGTCTATGAGTTATTTAATCTTCTGTGAAGCGACTTGAGCTTTAAATTTTTAAGGGAAGGCGCTATACAAATACCATTCTTTTTTATTATTATTAAGATAAGATCTTGGAAAAAAAAAAAATTCTAGCAATCCTGCTAAATCGTAATCTTAGGTTCAGAGGGTTAAGTTAGCTTGGTTTGGTTACCAATTTTACGTCCCCTGCAACACTGTAAGGTCATTTAAGGGACAGGCTACTTCGACCCTGCCTGTCAGGGCCAACCCGGACTGAGAGGGAAAAAATCCCAGCAGAAAAAATCCCCAGATCGTCCGCGATCAAGGGTCTTCCACATGCAAGGCGAAGAGCCTAACCATTACACCACAGCGCCGGTCAGGGTTAAGTTATTACTAGTTCTTTTGATGTCTCACCTCGAGTTGAAAAACTTGTTTGATCATTTCCACTTTAACCGACCAGAACTCCTCCTGCATCCTCTCACGTAAATCTTCCAGATCTTCTCGGATCAAATTGCGACTAAACTCGGCTTGAAAGATGCCAGGGTCTCTCTGAGTTGCAGACATCAGTTCGGAGGAGCTGCCGCCGACTGCGTTCAAGGCTGATGACTGAGGGAGGCAAGGAAAGGTGATAATGTGAGGAATGGGACATTCTTCATCCAGACGTCTTTCTGAATGATAATATAAATAAATAAACAGGCAGGACTTTATTTATCTCTATGTGGAAATTAATTTTAGAACAGCGTGAATATACCTTTGTTTGGTTACCAGTTTAACGTCCCCTGCAACACTGTAAGGTCATTTAA
>JAUKPP010264079.1:0-11654 GCA_032273245.1 Phyllaplysia taylori
GGGCGCCATTTGGCGGTTAAGTGTGCAGGGGGTAAACAGAAGATAGAAAACTATAGAACAACGTCGTCAGCCAACATATAATATATAGACCGGCGCAGTGGTGTAATGGTTAGGCTCTTCGCCTGTCATGTGGAAGACCCCGGTTCGATCCCCGAGCGCGAACGATCTGGGTTTTTTTCTGCTGAGATTGTTTCCTTCTCAGTCCGGGCAGGGTCGAAGTAGTCCGTCTCTTAAATGACCCAACAGTGTTGCAGTGGACTTAAAACTGGTAACCAAAAAGAAAATATGTATACACAAATAAAACAGAAACAAACCCCATCGAATTACAGAAAGGAGAGGAGATTATGGTCACAGGCTGCGTGGAGATGAGTGTTTGATCTTCGTCCTCATTTTACTGTGGAAAGATGAGGAGAAGAACAGCGGCTGTGGACAAATCAGACATCTTTGGGCTTACATTTGTTTTGTCTATAGGTGGTTAATAAGCCAAGCAATTCTGCTAGTTGTTGTACAATAATGTCTAATTCTTGAACTGCTGGTCATATCATTAGGCCTAATGACACAACTCATTCATTTGTTGAGACTTTTTAAAATGGTAAATAAAGACTACATTGTACTTCCTAGACCCTCTCTTCTTTCTGTCTGTCTGTCTGTCTGTCTGTCTGTCTGTCTGTCTGTCTGTCTGTCTGTCTGTCTGTCTGTCTGTCTGTCTCTCTCTCTCTCTCTCTCTCTCTCTGTGTCTTTCTCCCTCTGTCTTTCTGTGCATATCTGTTTCCTCACGTTCTCTTTTCGTGTTCCCTCTCCCTCTTTCATGCACGCACGCACACACACACTCACATACACACATGTGTACACACACACACACACACAGTCACACACTCTCTCTCTTCTATCCTTATTTCAAACCCTCCTTCCTTGCTCACTCGCGCTCTTCTTTTTATTTCCTCTTTCATTCCTTCTCCCCCCCCCCCCCCAATCTCTACTTCCGCCAAGAGTTAGTTATTTATAGAGGCACCAGCTTCTTTGGCTGTTTTAGCTACCCCCGCCGAGCAACTTTGCAACCCAACGACAGACATTAAAATTTGATTATTGCAGAGGCCACCGAAGTAGCCTACTCCGGCTACATATCAAGCTAGATATCATGCGGGTAGGCCAGAGCTGTAAATGTATACAATTTGCAAGCCAATTTCCTGAAAGTATCGAAGTTTTACAATTCAAACGAATGCCTTTTATGGGACAGGACACTGTTGGATGTGAAATGAGTCAAGTTGTCCTCGACAGCAAGGAGTGACTGAGGTTGAATAGTATGGAGATCTTGTAGAAGTCAGTGGACACCTTACCCAGACCACCTGCTTAGCAATAGGCTACAATTACCACTAACAGTATAGTCAGCACGTAGGATGGGACAGGGGCAGTTATAAAAAAAACACCCAGAGAAAAAGAAGAAGGAGATAAATGTGGGGTTTTTTTTGGCATGGTATGTAAGTGTAGCATTCACGCAGCTGAGAAAAAAAAACTTCTGTGGTTAGAGGATGGATCAGTCGGCAGGCAAAGATGATAGTTATAGGCCTATTATTTGTGGTTGTTTATTACCAACATAAAGTCGGTCCACCTACACTGTGACTACAGCAATACTCTGTCGTGGCCACATGAAGGAACCTGATATCCCACAGTGGAAGTCACAAAGTAAAAAAAGCGCCTTTCAGAAACTATTTTTTAAAAATGGGGCCATTTTGCAAGCCCCCCTCTCCAAACAACAACAACAACAACAATAACAACAAAACAAAGAAAGACATAACAACAAAACAAAACAACAACAATAAATCATTCTCTTTTTAAAAAGCCCACCGCCGCCACCATCATCCCACCAAAATCCAATTAAAAAAGAAGAAAAAACAAACAAACCAGCAGCAACAACAACAACAACAACAACAACGGCAAAACAACATCAAATCCTCATCACTACATTATAGTAACGGTTGAAGTTGAATCTCCAGCACTGAAAAAAACAACAACAGCAACCTGTCTTCTACACACACACAAACGCACGCACGCGCGCACGCACATTGATAGACAGGCACACACACACGCACATACACACACACACACACACACACACACACATAATCATTTCTACTATATGCACTACTAATAGATCTACACATTAATAATGTGCTCTTGCCGATACCATGCTTGACTTGAGAAAATATATTTCGACGAGTAAATTAATTACATTGTTGTGTAGATAAAATCGCCAATGCCCGCAGGCACGCTGCGTCATCAACTTCTTGGAGGGGAGAAACTCTATGGAACAAATAGAAATTGATGACAGAAGCGTGCATAAATAACCAAGATGCCTTAATTTTTCAGAATAATGATGGCTTAAAAAAATAATTAAACCGTGCCCCCTTCCTTCTGGATAAAAAACAACAACGCCAAAACCAACTGACCCATCCTATTGCTGCAGTCCTGTACTTGCTGCGAAGCTGACAAAACAAGTATGGCGGCCTTGTTGTCAGTACAGGACTATGGAGACTCCGATGGATCGGACAGCGACGCTGGTTCACCAAACGAAGAGTTAAATGCCCATCTCAAGCCATTGCCGAGTCAGGGCACTTCTATTTCAGCACAGCTGGCTTTAGTAGCGGCTCCAAATGTTGTTTCAAATGTAATGTTTATGTGTTTATTACCATTTAAGTTTTGGTGTTTTTGATTTTCGTGCCATCGACATCGTGCCATTTTTTTTGTTGGCGTTTGTTGTCGTCGAAGTGTCGTTCGTTGATTGGAGACTAGATTCTAGATCTAGACTAGAATCTAGATCTAGTCCTTCACGTTGCACTACTATGCTGCAACCACATTGGAATGCAAGTGGGAGGGTTCCTCAGACTACCCAGGAACTGTCATTAAACACACACATCCCTGAGATGATGTGTATCTTTGTCTTTTCAATTTTGTGCTGCAATTTTCGCCCAGTCCCCAATCTCGCCCACCTAATGGGAATCTAGTGTTAAACTGTGTATTCCTACGCGTTCTTAGGTGGGCGAAAACTGAGGCAACCTAGATATAACAAAAATGTTATCCACATCCTGGGATGTGTATAACAAAAATGTTATCCCCATCCTGGGATGTGCATAAAAGAAATATTATCCACATCCTGTAAGAGGGGTAATTCAGGCTATTCCCACTTTCTATACTTGTAGTTTTTAGCAAGCAAAAACTTTTTTAACGTTGTAATACTAATAGTATGTGTAGTAGGCACTTTGATAAAAATTTCAAACTTGTTATATCTTAAAGTAGGCCTATCATGTGTTATTAGAAAGAGCTTGCCAAGAGCTTTACAATGATACCAAAATCATTGCTCTATAGGCCTAACTTTTTGTTTAAAAAGTCATGGTAAAAACAAGATCAGAATTTACTGCTTCTTTGGCCTCTTTGTATTATGGTTGTTGGATTTTTGTGATCGAAATTTTAAGTTGGTCTACTTGGCTTAGAACTGTACCATTTTTTCAGGACTTATTAGTTATTGATATTGTGTGTGTTTTATTAAAGTGAATGGATATGTGTGGTTCAGAAGAAGGTAAGTAGTTTATCTTTAGTGCTACCGTAATATAATATCAATTTTATATGTATATTTTTCATGCCGTTTAGGCACGTTTTCGCGATAAAAGATAACAAAAATATCCAAATCTTCTGTAATTTTACACTTAAATGTTGCAACTTTTGCATTTTTAATCTTCTTAATAATTTCTTCAATTTGTACTTCATGTAACATGCACTTAGGCCTACTGTATATTGAAAGGGTAAGTTAAATGGCTATTGAGTCAAGTTCAAGGCAGGCTCTCTCAGTAGCCTAGCTGTCCCACCAGCCCTGGCATCATGGCATAGCCTAAGCTCTAGAAGAAAAGGGTGGAAAAAAAATCGGATAAAAAAAAATATATAGCCTAGGCTATATAATCGAGATCCAGATAGATTTAGATCTAGTCTCAATTTAATTTTTTTTCTCATTTTTTTCCTTCGTAGTCATCCGTAGTCATCTCTCTCCTAAAATCTGGATTTTAAAAAATTGACAGGAAAAGACCAATCTGTTTTTCAACCCATCATTTATTATTATTATACTTATACTGAGGACACCTGGGTTTAGACCCATCACTCAAGACATTTTTTTAAATTATTGAATTACATACTGTAGCCTACTAATGCTAATAATACTACATTTTATTCTAGATCTAATGTGATACTGACTGTTATATAAGTTATAATGATACCATGGACCACGAGCCTAGTCCAGCGCGCATCGGAATGAGATAAAAGAGAAGAGACAGAATCATGCGCGTGGTCTATTCAAAGGATAGTCATAATGATGGAAAGATGGGAGGTGCTGGAAGAGAGGGGTTGCACGGAGGTTTGATCGAATTAAACCAGCTTGTCCGTGTTCGCTAGGGGTAGACAGGTGGAGAGAGAGAGAGAGAGAAGGTGGGTGGATGGGCTACACATCGAGACTCAAGAGCCAAATAAATGACAAATGAAGAGAAACCGGATGTCACCGGATGAACAATAAAATTTTCAAGAAGAGTCATCATTCTTACCGGATGAAGAAAATGAATAAAGGGAATAAAGTTGCAGGTTGACTTGATTTCGCGAATACAGGATGTGTATAACATTTTTGTTATACACATCCGGGATATGTATACTCACAATGAAAATTCATACCTCTCTAGTCTACAGTATTCATTTGCCACATTTGGTGGGGTGGGGCAGGGGCCCAACTTGGCCCAAACTCAAACATTTTTTAGTTGGGTTTTTTTCTCTTCCTCATCAGGGGAGGGGAGAATCGCTATTTGGTCTAGAGGTTATTTATGGTGTTGGCTTATCATGCCAATAGCCCTTGGTGCAATCCCAATCCAAGGGCAATATAAGCATGTTATTCCCGTTTTATTTCTTCTGTCTGTGCTTTGTCTATTCTTTCGAGTTAACTGTAACTGTAATTTACTGTTTGACGAGTCTTACTACTTGTTCTTGCTCTCTTTCACTTTCTTCTTAGTCTCCTCCTACTCCTTGCCACTCTGGTACATTGTAGCCAATCGTACTTCTCTTATTCCTCCATGTCTCTTTCATCCACACCTTGGTCTTTAGGTAGTAACCTAAAAAATCAGCTGTTTTCAGATAAGGACGAAAAAACACAGAGGTCCTGTGTGCACGCTGCACACGTTAAAGATCCCTCAGTGGGTGAAAATGGAAAAGAATAGGCTGTCCCTTCTCGGCACTGAATAACAAGAACAGTAAAACCCCAAACAGACAAACTTCTTCCTGGAAGCTTGCCCCTCCTAACCTACACCCCACCCCTATCCTTATTTATAAGGGTGTAAATGATTGCCAGATTTAGGGGTTCTTTAACATCTTTGCTTATTTTTTTTCGTTCATGCCCCTGTTCTAATAATACCAAAACAGTTGGATTTTTTCATGAAGTTGTATGTTAGATAAGAAAAATGGGAAAGGTCAAGATACAATGATTAAGATGTCCTATTTTCAGCAGATGTTAACCAAGAGCTTTCTGATTTTCATTTCAGGAGGACACATCAGGCTTGCGTCACATTGATATCAAAACAAAAGAGCTAAAGTACAACCCTAAGCATGATGAACTGTTTGCTCCACATGTAAGTTGGATGAAACACTTATTTAGCTCTTTTAAAAGTTTTAAAGTAAGAATGTTTCACAGATCAGTATTTCATGTTTAACTCAGTGATCATTTTAGCCCAACTAAGAAATGCAGCGAGAATGTAATACTTCTTCCATTTATTTTTCCTTTTTGTTCAACAAGAGATTGTGTGATGATTTAAAAAACTGTTGTTGTATTTTCTTTTTTTTTGGGAGAGGTGTCTTCTTTTTAGGTGCAAAGATTTTTCAATATACAATATTTGTCAGATATTTCTTTCTTTTATCTCTTAAAGGAAACTATATTTTCACATAGAAGACAACAACATTGACTAGAACCACGATTTGTGGTTCATCTTCAATGTGTTTGGATTATCCATCATTTATATAGCGTGGAAGAAAACCTAGTATTCTGCAAATACTGTTGTTTATACAAAGTGTTTGTGTTTGATCCAAAGGTTGGCCCAGTGAATCCCTACAAGACCCAACAGGCAAAGGCTGTGCGGAACACTCTGTCAGGTTTCGTGGAAGCTGCACATTTTAACCACTTTCAGTTTGACAATCAGCGCAAAACATTCACCAGCTATGGTAAGAAAAACAAGGATAATATTCCTGTAAAATCTCTCTGTAATATACTTTTAAGGGACAGACTTCTTCTTCTGCATACACTTTTATAGTGTTACTGACTACAAGATCGTCACCTCATAGTGCAGCTGATTTTTTCGTATATATGGCTGTTTTGTCTACATTGCAGTTAGAATCATCCTACTTGATAGTAGATAGCTTTTTTCTTGTTTTTAAAGGGACGTCTTTCCTCGATGCCTCAATGGATGTAAACAGTAGACAAAAGAATAATATAAGGCAGACACTCTGGTATGGTCTGCTTCTTTCTGTGTGTTGTGATTCTATGTTGTCATTTATCAATTTCCTCTGGTGCTGAAATAGCTTTAATAGTGTTGATCATTAGTGCCATAAAATCCCAACAAAAAGCACAATGCTAGGTTTTTCATATTTTTTTAATTTTTCTTGTCTTTTTAATCTGTTCAGGCTTTGCCTTGGATCCCAGTGTAGATACAGGCGGTGGTCAGCCAGAGACAGTTGTTGGAAGTGAAGAAGCTGTGGAGGAAAATGAAGGTGAGTTATGACATCTGTTTTGTCAAAGGAGAGTTTGCTTTTTGTCAGATGGTAAGGGTATCGTTTCTTTCACCGTTAGGCTCATACAGCCAAAAAAGCTAAGGAGCACCTCTATACTTTAGTAATTCCTAACTAGCAAAATCCTTTCCCTCTCAATGTAGGCTTAAACTTAATATGTGCTGTAGGTGGTTAGCAGGTACTGAAATGTGATCTGCTCTTTCTATTTATTTTTAGGTGTCCTTTTTTACCTCGTCTGTTCCCTTGTGCTGAAATGACCCAATAGTATCGACAGTGCTGTAAAACCTAAAATAAACTAAATGAACTTTCAAAGATTCTGCAAGAATGCAAACTAGGTGTTTTAATGTAAAGCTCTGATATTCTCTACTGCTAGTGGCAGGTTTGGGTTATTTTTGTTTTTGCTTTCATAATGATTAGTATTCTCAATTCAATCATTTTGTATGGTAGGCTTAGAGAAACTGAATTGTATAACACTTTTGTTCTTTATGGCTTTTCTCCAGGAAGGACTGTGTTTGAGCACAACGCCACACAAGAAAAGGCCAAGAAGAGGAAAAAGGAGAAGAACAGAGACCCATCTGATATTGATGGCTATTTAGGACCATGGGCAAAGTTTCAGGATGAAGAGACTGTGTCTAGACCTAGTGAGGTTAGTCGTTATTTTATTTTATTTTCTCTCTTGTTATATATTTCTAACAAGTAATTCTCTATGTTTGAATGTGGATGGTTTCATTTTAAGAGGAACTTTGTGGTCCAAACGCTTTTCCTCCAGTTTTTGTTCAGATATATATTTGAACGAGAAGACTGTTGCAGGACTCAGTGGTGGACCCCTTCAGATAGCCCACCTGCTTAGTAATACTAATAGTAGGCCTATAGTCAACACATAGGATGGACTTAAGCACCTTGGTAATCCCACAATGAGAAAGTGGATGGTTTGTGGTCGCTCTGGTGTTTTTTGCTCCTCCTGCTTCTATCTATGTATTACTCTACTTCCGTGCACTGATATGATCTCTCTGTCTTCCCTCCCCCCTCTCTCTTTCCTTCTCCTCCCCTTTCTCTCTGTGAAGGAGGTAATATCTCTTTCTAGTTCTTAGTTTCTGTTTGCATGCTTTTCAGATTATAGTATGACAAAAACTTTGCCTGTGCTTTTCAGGAGGAGCAGAAAGACCTGGATGAGATCCTGGCCAAGAGGAGCAAATCTGGCAAACAGGTGGAGGAGAAAACAGTGGAGGAAAAGACAACACTGCACAGTAAGTAATTGATGAAACATACCTATGTATTTAAATAGTACTCTCAGAAAATCTGCCATTAAAAACATGAAAAAACTTCCAACCCAATTTCAATAGACATGACCCCTATGACCTCCCATGTGACTGGATCAGGTCACATTCTTCTGATTCCGCTGTAGTTACAAAAGGATGAAAAAACACATGAAATCTCAAATTCAAAGGTAGGGATAGGCTCTATGTCATTGTGGCAGGGGCCGAAAAAATAGCCAGCTCATCCTTCAGCACTGTCCACGTTATACAGCCTTCAGAACACAGACATGGCAGAGTGCGACTTCTAAAGAGGAAACTCTATGGCAATGTCTGGAATTTATAGCAGATGACTGTACACTTTGTGCGCAACTCTAAATTGTCTGTCTAATAACTGTCACTGAAAATGAGGAAGAATTTAGATAGTGATGAGATTTAGTGCTATTGGGCAACAAATGCAGATTAGTGCTTGTTGAGGATGACTACTTTTTAGTACTTATTTATGCTATTGTGGTGGAAAAACATAATTTAGAATCCTCTTTTGAAAATAATTCCTCGCTGTAAAGACATTTTGACATTACAAGCCAAACATGGTGCAATCAACCTTTGGACTGTGGTTTATTTTTCAGTCAAAGACGCCTATGACTACCAAGGAAGATCCTACCTACACCCACCACAGGATGTCGGGGTCAACTTGAAATCGGAGGAGCCGCCAGAGAAATGTTTCCTGCCAAAAAAACTCATACATACCTGGTCTGGTCACTCCAAAGGTATCGCAGCCATCAAGTGGTTCCCTAAATATGCTCATCTGCTCCTATCTGCTGGCATGGATTGTAAGATCAAGGTATGTCTTGCTACTAGGGCATATTTGATGTCACCATAATGGCTTAGTGTGAGAAAAGTATCTTGTTCATTTCCATTCGTCATTGACTCATGTGGCGGTACTAATTACAGTGCAGAACAGTAAGAGATTGAAGCACAATGATTTGATGAGAGTTGGTCTGCTGGTTGGTCTGCTGGCTTTTTCAGGTTTTGTGGAGGTCAGGAAATGCACACTGTGCTCAACAAAGATAGTAATATTCTATATTTCCAGTTCTGAAGGGTTAATTAAATGCATGCAAAAAGTTTTAGGAGTTCGATAGGTCTGACAAAAGCTTAGAATCATTGATAAAGATAAAAGGAATCACAATAATCTGTTGACTTGCAATCTTGTTGTTCAGAAATGCTGCTTGTGATAAGGATAGTTTAGATTATACTTTTAGTTTTCAATGTAATTCAGTGTTGATATTTTGAGAAATATTGTATCAGTAGAAATTAATTGCACGGAGCAAGCCACAAAGAGAGGGAGATTGAGAAAGAGAAAACATAACTGCCCTCTCTTAATTTCTTTTAGGATCTGATTTTTGGTTTTTTTTCTTTTCAATTATGAAGAAAGAGTTTCTACTTTAACATAAGTAAGAAGGTCACACTCACTCTTGACTATGTATCTTTAAGTGTGCTTTGTTCACATCTCTTCCACCAAACTAGATCTGGGAGGTCTACAAAGAGCGTAAGTGCATCAGGACATATTTGGGTCACAAGCAGGCGGTACGAGACATCTGCTTCAACAACAGCGGCACAGAGTTCCTCAGCTGTGGCTACGACAGATACTGCAAGCTCTGGGACACGGAAACAGGTAATTCTTTGTATTTGTCTCTTTTTTTCTTGATTTATAGTTTTACACTCCTTCTTTCAAAGTGTTACTTTTATGACACTCGAGGCTAATAACTCAATAAGAGTAAAATAATTTTCTGCTTAAAGATGAGATAAGATATTTTATTATTCCCCTGGAGAAATTTGCTGTGGCATGGTAAATACAAGCATAGGCAAAACACACACTCGCACACAGGTAAAACGCATTTTCTTGTTTTGGAAGCAAAAATTTAAATGAAATACATCACTCTTGTGTCTTGATTTTCACATCCCACCTATTCAATTCTTTTTAAAAATCACAATTTACGCTGATGAAGAAACAAGAGTAATATTTTTATTTAAAGTTTCACTCCGAATTGGGGAAATACATGTTACCTTTAGATAGTTAAATTGATAAAAGGTCTCGAAAAAAACAACCCTTCAACTGTGATGTGAACCCTTTGCTTTTTTATTATCGTCGTCAATCAGGAGAGTGCAAGGAAAGGTTTACAAGTAGAAAAGTCCCGTACTGTGTGAAGTTCCACCCAGAGGAAGATAAACAGCATCTCTTTGTGGCGGGAACCTCGGATAAGAAAATTGTTTGTGTAAGTATATTATAATCTTGATCAAAAGAGTGGCCTTTAGTTTTTTTAAATCTCTCTGATTGCTTGGTTGTTGTTTTTACTTGTTTGAATTGGGTTTTTTTCATCAGTGATCTCGTTGAGAGACATATCTGAATTGACATTGCTTAATCCGCATGGTAGTGATCAGTTTTGAGTTTGGTTTTGGAACAGTCCATGTGGGGATTTGCTTCATTTCTACTCTGTTTTAGCCTTCCTTTGGTGATATTAAGCTTTCATAGCTAGGGATTTTGAACAACAATATCAACTCACATGAGTATGACCACTGCTTTAATGCTGTTTCTTTCTCTTCTTCTCTCCTCCTCAGTGGGACATTCGTTCAGGTGAAATCATCCAGGAGTACGACCGCCATCTCGGCCCTGTCAACACCATCACATTCATTGATCAAAATCGGCGATTTGTGTCCACATCAGACGACAAGAGCCTCAGGGTCTGGGAATGGTAAGTGGAACACTCTAGTCTAGATGTTTCTTACTCACTACCCATCGCTCCATCTGACGCAAAGGGCAGCAACAAAAGATCTCCATCTCTGTCTGCATTGGGCCATCCTAATCAACGTTCCCTAGGAGTGGTTTTTGGACTTCATTTCAGCCTCCACTGTGTGTCGCCAGGTCATCTTTGGTCCGCCCCTCTTACGGCATCCATCAGGTGTCCAGTGGAGGGCAGTCTTGACAATGGAGTCTAGATATGTGTGAAACTATTTGAGTATCATTTTTAATGATTGGAAAAATACCTTTGTAGAGAAGACCAGATTTAATATTTAGTGTGGAGCTGACATGTGAGTCACATCTGCATTTGTTATTACAGGCAGGTAATTGACTTTATAGCCCATTCTTTCCATAATGATTAGATAGGACCACAAGTTTCTCAATCTATAACACAAAGTAAATGTATGCTTGTTTTAACTTTTTTTCGTTTTGAAGTTAAAGAGCGAACTATTATATTATAGATTAGCTACCTTTTGGCAAGTGTATTTTAAAAACTTATCCTTTAAATTGCTCTGATTAACTTTTATTTGTTTTCGTCATGATACAGGGATGTGCCAGTGGACTTCAAGTATATTGCTGACCCGTCTATGCACTCCATGCCAGCAGTAAGGCTTTCACCAAATGGTTAGTGTGGCTGAGAACTTGTTGTCTTTGTTTGTTTTTAGTCTTGGATGATAAGATAGATGAGATAAGATCCATTTCATCATGAGCACTTGGTGCTAACTCCCCTGCAGGTGGGGGGCCTCATACTATGGGGGAGCAAAGAATACACCTGCCGTGATACTGCGTGTCGTAAGAGG
>JAUKPP010264090.1:0-11653 GCA_032273245.1 Phyllaplysia taylori
TAGATCAATGAATATGTTTATCTAATATGCCCTGGTTGGATGTGATCTGTGCTCTATTTCTTCTTATTTTACTCATATCTTAACGTATCACCTCTGTTGAATTCACCTAGATCCCTAGACATAAACTATGATAAACTCTTTATTGGAGATTCACTTCTTTTCAAAACGATCTGGAAGTATGTAAACAGATAGTCTTGTAGAGAAAGCGTGCATCATTTTATTTCCTCACTTGGTCAACACTTTGTAATCATTCCACACACAAAGGCACTAGACCCGATAAATACAATTGACTGTGTGACTACAAAGTGTTAATGCTATATTCTAACTTCTGTTTGGCATTGAATGAATGACCTTACAGTGTTGCAAAAATCTGAACTATTTTAATTGCAGCACCATGAGGGAACAGGTATTTGGTTGTTAAAGTTCTGCAGTGCCCTCGACACTATAGGGTCATAATGTTGCCTCTATGTTTTGCAATGCCAGAATGCAAACAGGAGAAAAACAAGGTGGAAAGAAAGAGGAAAAAAGAAGATGAAGATGAGGATGATGCACCAGATGGAAGTGTCGCATACTCATCTTCTCATTTCAGGCATGTGTGCAACATTTCACCTTTTGGAGGGCATTCTTCTCCTGTTGGTGGATGACAAACCTACTTCCATACCCCCAGCTAGCAAGGCAGAAACCAAAAATAATATAAACAGATTTAAATAAAGCAGACCTAACTAAGGACCCTAAATTACCGTCAACTAAAAAAAAACTACACTAACAGCAAGTCTCTATACCGACCTGTCCAAAACCTCTGTGTCGGTTGTGGTCACAAAATCCACAAGTTTGCCGACATCTGTCTGTTGTGCACTTGTACTGCTGTCCATTTTTCTCTTTTTCTTTTGTGGAGAACTGAAAAACAAAATGAAAAAAAACGTCTGAGCTGAGAAAGATGTTAATTGTTTCAAACAGACTTTAGAGGCATATTTGGGGTTGTAGTAAAACGCTTACTGAAGAACAAAAACACTCCAGCCAGGTTCACATTCTACTCATTAATATATAACGGCATCTCTGGTGAAGAGATTAGGCTCTTCACCTATCAAGCAAAGGACAAGAGTTCGATCCCCAACTACAATGAGCATCTTACTGTCTCTACTACAATGCTGTGACCCTCTCAGCGCCGATTGGCCCAGACAGGCAGGATAAAGTAGCCCACTCTAAAAAAAACAACCTTACAGAGTTACAAGTGGCATATAACCAAAAACTAACAATAAACCACTCATTGATTAAGGACTTTCATGGCTGCAGCCCAGCTCTTTCTGACACTGATATTACAACCAGGGCTTAAACCAAGCAAATGACTTATTATTCTGCTTGAAGGGACCTAAAACAAAAACCAAACCAAACGCTGGGCAAGATGGTGAAACCTAATTAAGTTAAAAACAAAACGTAATTAATCAAAACTGTGTCCTAATAAGATGTCCTGTGGGTGATAATAGAAATCACCCAGTAGAACTCTCCACACATGTAAACTTAATGTCTGCTAACAGATCGCATGGTTCTCTCACATCCGGTGATGAAAAAATACTTTGACCTCTCTTTGTAGCAATAAGATTTGGCATTCAGGTTTACATCCTTTACTATACTGTAACTGTAAGGTAATTTTCAGAGATGGAGCAGTGTTGTGCGATTAAATAAAAACCCAAACAAACTAAACCTTAAACAAAAAGGTGAGACCTGACAAAACAAAATAAACATTTTTTTAAAAATGCGTCCAAACCTGTTGTGTTGTTGGTGACTCAAATCGGCCAGTAGAACCTTCCAGACATGAGAACACAAAGTCTCCTGAAGATCCCGTGATTCTTTCACAGCTGGGTGACCCAAAAACACTTTAACTTCTCTTTGCAGGGTTGTCAGATGCTGATCACCTTCTAGGTCGTCTGACTGAGAAATCCTGCTGGTGTTTAGGGAAAGTAGAGGTAGAGCGCTGACCACAATCAATGAAAGCATAATATCGCCATGGTGCTTCCAATATGGCCTGACTCTTCTGCTGCACTTCTGAGATAATGGAAGAAAACTGACTCGGCCTCAGGCTATTTTACTAGTAAAGCCATGATGGAAATATTAAAATTTAGCAAAATGGCCCAGCATTTTGAAACAAATGAAATGTTAAACAATGCACGATGATTTGGGGAATTACATAAATAAAATAGATATATTCCATAATAGCCCAAGTCAGATGTAGGCCATTTTGAAAGCACAATGACGATATTGTTCGATAACTTTTTTATTCATTAATCAAGAGAGAGGATTATTTTGGTATGCGGTGGGGACAGAGACGTTAAAAGAAAGCAATGTCTATTGATTTGTTCTTTTAATGTAGGTGTGTGGCTGTGAGGTGTGTGTGTGTGTGGAGGGGTGGGGGGTAGGGGGCGAATGGGGAACAAATAAGGTAAAAATGAGAGAAGACAAGAATTTTGTGCAGAGAATGGACCAAAAACAAAAGCTTGTTTGAATTTGAAAGCAGGAAATGTAATTTCTTTAATTGCAAGTAGTACTAATGTTGATCAGTATGAATAGACGGACTAGAATTCTCTATGGTTAAATTACTACCACAATCAATAAAACCACGACAAAATATTCAAGACAACAACGAAGCTACAAGTAGGACCCCACCCCAAAAATACCCACACATAAACAAAAATAAAATATTCAAGACAACCCCAAAGCTACAAAACAAAAGATAAAACCATTCTTGTTTTGTCTGATTCTTACACACAGAAAACACGACACAAAACACTGGTGTAATCTTACAACTCTCGCTTGAAATCAGATAAGAAACAAGTGATATGGGCAGAGCACTTAGGAAGATATCAAGATGAATCACTCACAAAGTGATTGACAAATTCTTAAAAATTACCTTTTAGGTTGACCACCTGGTGGATATGACGACATCACCTGGACGATGAACTGAGCACACCTGTCAACCACAGCAGGTGACAGATTGCTACTGACCAGTGGGAAAATGTGGGAGAATTCTTGGAATAAACAGGCTGGGTGCTGGCTATCTTTCACAGAGGAGATCTGAAATGAGAAAAAAACAGGTTGAACCATGATACATCTGAGTCAGTTTTAGTTGTGATTTTACGGCATCATCAACACTGTAAGGTCATTTCAGCGCCAGAAATAGATATGATTTTTCTTTGTCAGTTGGTGACTCTGACTTTGAAAAAAATGCAACTATCTCAACTCCTATTCAAGAACTGGCGCCTGTGGTGTAATGGTTAGGTTCTTCGCCTATCATGCTGGAGACCTGAGTTCGATCCCACACTCGGACGATCTAGTTTTGTTTAAGCTGGGATTTTTCTCCTCTCAGCCCGGGTTGGCCCTGACAGGCAGGGTCGAAGTCCCCTCTCTTAAACGACCTTACAGTGTTGCAGGGGACATAAAACTGGCAACTAAATGGAACATTTTTCACTGTTTCTTTTTTAATGATTGCTAGTTTTTTGGTTCGATTTAATTTGAGTTTTTACACCCCTTGTAATAAAATACGGTCACTTTAGAGGCGGTTGACTTCAAACCTGCCTGTTACGACCAACCCAGGTT
Source organism: Phyllaplysia taylori (assembly GCA_032273245.1). NCBI lineage: Eukaryota > Metazoa > Mollusca > Gastropoda > Aplysiida > Aplysiidae > Phyllaplysia > Phyllaplysia taylori. Next base: position 3,592 of record JAUKPP010264090.1, read on the forward strand.
GAGAGGGACACAACATTCCAGCAGAGAGAGGGAGGTAGTAATCCAACAAAGTGTCACACTCTCCTACTCTGTCTGATTGGCAACGAATCTTAACAAACCGAAACCTTACATTTTGATCCCAAGGCCGATGAAGCACATCAACTGTTAAGTCTTGTGTGCTGAGCTGAGTGGAGGTGAAGGTGTCCATGACCTTGACGAGCTGGTCAGCGTCAAAATGGACAGCCTGAGTCGCCGTCGCCTTGTCTTGTCTCTGGACCACCAGCCTCATTTGGGTGCTGGTATCGACACTCTGCAGAGTGGAAAAAATAAGAAACAAGTTATCTATTTATAGAGATGTCAGTTTCTTTTGCTATTTCAGCTGTGAAAAGACAATTTAACATGTCATTGCACTTCACTATTTGTGCATAATATAACATTTAGAAATCAAGCGTTCATTCGATAACTAAAAATAGCCTTATCTATGATCCAATCTAATTCTAACATCTATGAACAATGAAACCCACCTTTTCCCTTCATTTCTCTATTCCTGGATGTAAGTTTTCTGTACTACCTTGTAATCTTTAACCACATTTTTCTCACAAATATACATGAATAAGTGATGAACATTTAAAATGTTCTGAGCAAGAATGGTTTAATTTTCAAATTCTGCAAGTTGATTGCAAGAAATTCCTTTCAGCGGTGTAATGAATTGTCAGTTTTTTAGAAACATTTTATTAAGTAATAATAAGGAATTCAATCTTACATGCAATCGATTTGCATTTTTTCCACTGGGATTTTTTCCCTCTCAGACCCAGGTTGGCCCTGACTGGCATGGTCGAAGTAGGCCGTCTCTTAAATGACCATACACTATTGCACGGGACGTAAAACTGGTAATCAAATCTTTCTGCAAAGCAAGAACACGACTAAAGCCCACTGACATAAATGCCCCACATTTACCTAATGAAAATTTGATGATATTACAAAAAAATAACATTTTCTTTTTCTTTTTAAAAAAAAATTCCATATGCCAGTTCCTATTCTAAGGATCCTGTTGGTTAATACTGAATTCTTCTGTGAGTATGATATCAGATAGCTGTAGATGGCAACGTTAGTCTACATGAAATGACAGAACTCATATGGTAGTTATTTTATCATGGTTCACTTAGGCTATTGATTAGAAAGTTTAATTATATCAATATTAAATTATAGCATTATCACTACTTTCCTCTGCTCCTTTGAGTCCAGAAGCGGCACACAGAAATAACAAAGCTGACGTTATTCTGCTGCATTTACTCTGGATGTCGCTATCGTTTAAATGGATGGCCACTGCGGTGTCCTTCAGCAAGACACATCAACCCCAGCTCACTCGCTCAGTGGCGACCAGCAACAACGTGCGAATAATGGAGTGAGTGAATGTCAATGAAATTGTCTCGTCATTCTCATGTATGTACCATGTTAGTATTGTTAGAGAACTTGTGATTTGATGTATGTACATGTATGCACGATGCTGACACTCAAATTTCCCCGTGGGGATGAATTAAGTTATTTATTTGTTTATTTTTTATTTATTTACCTTGTACAGTTTCTTCAATCCAGCTTGGAATTTTTTCTCTTCTTTCTTCTTGTCAGGACTGGACGCAGGCTTGATGCAAGTTTCTCTCCATTTAGGGCTCAGCATGGATTTGAACACAGACCACACAGACACAAGCTCTGTCAGTTCTCCGGTCTCGTTGAAAAGCTGAGGAAAACGCCAAAATAGCAGTCAGCCAAACTCACATATTGGGAAAGCAAAACCATTGAGATCAGTAGTAATAGTAGTAGAAGTAAGGTGTAAATTATTTAGAGACGTGCCATCCTTTCGCTGTTTCTCTTTTTGTTTTTTTTCTCAAGCAGGCTTAAGTTTCCCTGAGGGTTGTTCTTTGTGTGCTGCTAATGAGATCAATGTGCCTAAAGGAATCGACATTTGCAAAAGGACATCTGTATTTCAATATAACTAATCCTTTCTGCTCTCGTTGAAGAGCTGAGGGCAACACCAAAACAACAGTCAGCCAAAGCCAAACCAATAAGATCATACTGTCAACAGTTATTGACCTTTGCAAATTAAGAACATCTGTATTGGTTTGGTTACCAGTTTTACGTCCCCTGCAAAACTGTAAGGTCATGTAAGAGACGGGCTACTTCGACCCTGCCTGTCAGGGCCAACGCGGGCTGAGAGGGAAAAAATCCCAGAAAAAAAAACCAGTTCGTCCGCGATCGGGGATCGAACCAGAGTCTTCCTCATGCAAGGCAAAGAGCCTAACCATTACATCACAGCGCCGGTACATGGGCTGCTGGGATTATTCCCTCTCAGCCCGGGTTGGCCCTGACAGGCAGGGTCCAAGTAGCCTGTCTCTTAAATGACCTTACAGTGTTGCAGGGGACGTAAAACTGGTAACCAAACCAAAACCAAGCAGCCCATACCTCTTTATTCTCTCCAGCAGGAACAAGGACGTCTCTCTCCAGCTGCTGCTCCAGGCCGTCCACCTTGTCCAGCATCACAGCGGCTATCCTGTGGTCAAACACACTGGCATTCTCCAGGAGACTTGCATACAGCTTTATGGCCCACCTCAAGGAATTCAGAATTTTTTCCTTATCTAGTAAGAAAAAGAAATTACTATTAACGGACTTGTAAGTGGCTGCCTACAAAAGCCACGGAAAATTTTGCCTGGCCATACGGCACAAAAGTTGAAAGTCAAATAATTAGAGTAATTGTTGGGACATTTTACAGGTCTGAATTAATCTTTATTCATTTCAACATTAGAATGCAACATGGTATTGAGCACACAAGCAGAAACCCATGGTCTTCTGAATTAGAAAAAACAACAACATAATATCAGGATAAGACAAAAGAAAGATAAAAACCTGAGGCTTTCACCTTCTTTGTTAAATGCTAACAAAGATTTAGGATGTGTGTAGTAACTATAACTATAACATCCAAAGTACTGCTGGACATCATGCGTACAGCATAGAATAAAAAACACCCTGATAATCTAGGGTAATTTACCGTAATTCAAATACAAAAAAAAAATTCATCACTGCTTTTAAGTCTTTTTTGGTTTTGAGTTTACAACCCTCGGAGCACGGCAAAGTCATTTTAGAGGCAGCTAAGTCCACCCTGAGTCAACCAAGGCTGAGAGGGACACATCATCCCAGCAGAAAGAAGGAGATCTTCATCCAACAGGGGAATCAAACTCTAGTCCTCTGAGGATCCTAACCAATACACCATACGCCAGTCATTTCTTAAGGAACCTGAGCGTCTTTTATTTACAGTGTACTCAACTCAGGTACCAAATAAGTGGCCACCTTGAGCGCAAAGTACCAACAAAATATTAGAGGAAAATATATTTTTAATACAATAAACCAAATACACAAAAAAGAAATTGCTAAGAAATACTTATGTTTGCCTGAATCTTAAACAAGTCAATTGTGAACAAAATCTTTCTCATTACCATCTAACCCGTGGTTGTGGTGTAATGATTAGGCTCTTCGCCTGTCTAGAAGACCTGAGTTCAATCCAACGGCCAGACGATCTGCATTTTTCTGCAGGGATCAGCCCGGGTTGGCCATGACAGGCGGGGTTGAAGTAGCCGTCTCTCAAATGACCTAGGAGTGTTGCAAGGGACGTAAAATTGGTAACTTAAACATTACCGTCTGTCTCACTGTCATCTGTGTATAGTTTCAATTTCTCCACAGCAAAACGGTGAAGTGTCTCCCAAAGCTCCAGCAATGTCGTGGTAGGAACATCTTGGAACATGGAGCATACGCTGTGGAATAGATTATCAAATAAAGGGTTAGTTTCTTATTTACTTATTAAACATTCTTAGGCATCCACCACTCCACCTTAGTATTTGATTTTAGTTCTAACCTAATCCTGCTGAGGATCACATCTCAAGTGAGTATCCTTGCATTAGTATGACTACAATTAATTGTAAAAGGCATAGAGCCTGCTTTGAGCTGGGATATGCACTATATAAATACAATTCATTACAGTAATCATTACTATTATTAGTCAGTGAAAGTGAAAAGAAAAAAAAAGACTATGGTCGAACCTGCCCGAGGCGACCACTCACTGCCGAGAAGAAAAGTGTACAGAAAAAAAAAAAAGACGCAAGGGGGTAAATGGGAAGTGGTCTTTTGTAAAAGTGTTGTAATGGCAGGTTCGACTGTATATTCATTCTGGGGGTGCCTTTTTCTTTATCTACCATTTCCTTGCCATATTTTCCTGTGTTATACTACAATTCAAATCCAGTTTATTGTATTTGTACAGATCATATACAAAAGTAAAAACTGACCTGCACCTTTTTCTGCTTGGTATGATTTCCTTTACCTAAGTTTTATCAAAGATTGTAAAGGGAATAAGATGGAACACTCTTCTCTTCCGTCTACTAAAAAATGCTTTCCGGAAATGAGTGCTGCCTACAAACGGCGTGTGGCCTTTTGATGTAAACAAAGCGATACTCTTCTCTTCCGCCTACTAGAAGAAGTGCCCCACAGTGCACACCGGCGATCCAAGCGGCGGCCACTTCGCTGCGTTTCTTTACACTTCAATCGGCTGATAAGGTTACCCAATGTTTGGTGGCGCCACTCATTTCCGGGACACAATTTTCCATAAGTGTGGGGCCTTTCCCCTTTTATGGTCTTTGGTTTTATGACACCATCAGCAATGTAAGGTTAAATGTCTAAATTAACAAACGGAACTTTCTGGGTTGTCGCTCCCTGGTACCAATAACCAGGCACACCAGCTTTTCAAAAATCAAATCAAGGGTGGTTGGTAGTGATCTGGTGTGGTCCGCTCCTTCTCCTTCTTTCTATTTGTAACAATTGTACTAAACTATTTCATGGTGCTGAACGACCTTACAGAGTCGATAGTGCCATAAAACCTTAACAAAAACAAAAGGATCAGGGACATCTAACACTGCACCATTAAATTATATGACAACAGCTAAATTTACATCAAACAGTACTGGTTTTGGAACTGGTACAATGTTGGCTAGATGATATAGTTTTTGAATTCCCAACTTCGGGATAGCCCCTGCAAATCCAGGAAATTTGGCAAGCCTGCAATGTATGACAGTGAGTGATATAAAGGTACCTGGCAGAGAACTTTGGTAAAACTCCTAGTGTCTCAGATACGGCCTCGCCTCCACCTATCGCATCAGCTGCCAAGAGAATAGCAGACAAGAGCTCAGGTGTTCGTCTCAGCTTCACATATTTTGACACCAGCGCAGACATGAAGACATCCTGGGTACATGAGTCAGCAGTCTCTATCTGTGAAAGCAGAGAGGAAAAATGACATATAGCACAATATTGAAATATGACAAGGAAATGAAAATCTCAACAGCATTTATCCCCGTAGGAAATTCAAATTACAATGGCCTGTTTATGTATTCCCCATTACCCTCGACAATTCAAACAATGCAAGAAAGTACAAAGAAAAGCATTATTAGTCACATTCTCAATAACCCCATAGATGGTCGCCGCTGTGCTGTGCCAGATTGAGCTCGGGTCAACCAGCCTTGCAATAGACATCCCTTCTGATGATGGCACCACCTAGCATTGCCAAGAACCTGAGTTCCCAAAACCCTCAACAACTGGGTACTCACTACACCATGTCTTAAAGGGACTGAAGAGTAGAATAAGGACATCTATTTAACAACACCAAAATTGATTTTACAGCGGCATTTTTCTCAAATTTCAGATTTTCAACCTCAAATTTTTTTTAAAAATGATTGCAATAGGATGGACATTGGCAGTTTGCCGGCTCATAATTTGCTAGTAATAGCGATTAGTGATTATGAACTATAATCATAATCCACAATATTATTGCTATTTATGCTCAGCATCATCACTTACCGTTTCAGGGCATGAGAGGGCCAGGGGTAGAATCTGGCTCAGGTATTTCTCAATGACCAGATGATTTTGCTCTAGCACAGACTCCATGAAAGAAAACCACGGAGGCTTCCTGTGAGGAAAGACAAACATAACAACAAATTTAACAACTGTTCCTTATCAAACATGAGCATTTAATTTTAAGTTTGCATGAAACAACAACTTAGCATTTTAATGGACTCCAGTACAACAGAAAGAAGAGGCAGATGATTCTATCTTCTTAAGTTTGAACATAATATCATATGAGAATACCTATATGGATGTAAAATGGAACTTTACGTCTACCATCTATACCAAACCCATTCAGAGGCACCCAACAAGTTAGCATCAAATTTTGTAACAATGAACAAAACTTAATCAAGAGTGACATGTTTTGGCATAGCGTACTAGATGAAGAAAAAAAAAAATGAAAAGAAAAGAAAATATAAGATTTTAAATCTTTAAAACCAGGGCTCTCAATGAAAATTTTTTCCAACTCCTGAACTTAGTCAGAGAATCGTGATAGATGAAACAAAAGTGAACAAGTAGAAACATTGTAAAAGTAAGAACAAGAAAACGGGCCCTGAAAGAACCCATAAAAGCAAACACAACAAAGTCTACAAACAATGTCACAATACAGAAAAGGCAAAAAATCAGTCGGCCACCACTGCTGCTGTAAAGAAATCTGCCTTAAAACACTCACAGAGAAACACAGAGTATATAAAGGTTTATACAACACTACTGTATTACATGTATGTACATCTACTCGTTCCGTGACCTTTGATCTCAGCCCCGGATTTTCTCCAAGACATAAACCCCGGACTTTTGCGGATCCGTGGAAGTCTTAGAGCCTTGTTAAAACTTTGCATAGAAGTAATTTTTTTATAACATGATTAAAGAAACATCACGTTTTCTCACCTGTCTTGCTTGATTATCGACTGAGTCAATTGACAAAACCAGGTCAGCATGTTCAGACCTTTCCCCTGACCAGTGCTAGCAGTGAACAACTCACAGCCGCTGCAGGCTTCAACGAGTCTGGCCACCGCCTCGGTCCAATGGTCAGACGAGAGGGTTAGGGAGGCGGTCGGCTCAGGAGAGTCTTCGTTGCACACGAGGGACACCAGGCGTTTCAACATCAGGCAACAGTTGCTGGGATTAGTTCTGGTACAGAATAAGAATGAAAAACCTAAGTTAAAAAGCCAAATATTACACAACAGTCTACAACTGACTGGGAAGTGCACCACCTGCCAGAGGGACTGCCATTCCCACATTAGGCTCATTGGTCACAGCCATTTGGTTTGGTTTAGTTACCAGTTTTACGTCCCCTGCAACACTGTAAGGTCATTTAAGAGACGGGCTACTTCGACCCTGCCTGTCAGGGGCAACCCGGACTGAGAGGGAGAATATCCCAGCAGATAAAAACCCAGATCGTCCGCAACGAGGGATCGAACTCAGGTCTTACGTATGATAGACGAAGAGCCTAACCATTACACCACAGCGCCAGCAGTTACAACCACTGATGTAATATCGTAACCAGCCACACCAACGACTGCAGCGCTCCACCATAATCGTTTAACAATTGACGGTGGCCTACTACTATGATAAAGCATTGCATTAAAAAAGATTCATTGATACCCCAGTACTGCATTAATTTCCTTAAGAATAGAAATTAAAAACATGCATTAAACTCCAGTATAACACACTAAGCGCCTCCATTAATACACTACATTTCCAAAGTCTTAAATCTTATCCTCTTCAAATGTAAGGTTTACAGCATACTTTCATCATATGTGAGGCAACCAGCGATTTTCAGTCGGAAGTCGCAGTCACTATTTCTGAGATATTGAGGTCTAAAGTAAAAATATCGATTTTTTATAAAAACTTAGTTCTTGTGATCATTGTATTCTTTGTCCATTTCCCTACATATTCATTGCAGTTTGCAAACTTGTTTTTTTTTTATTGTTTTTTTTAACCCACCTACTCAGAGCGGGACAACAATTTGGTTGAAATTCGGCTTTTCTTTTATATAACAAACCCTCCTGATAAGAAGTCGGCCTACTTTACCGGACCGTAATCAGAATGTAATTAAGAACATTTTGTTTTACCCAGCCTGACTTATGGATACTTTAAAATACCTAATAGTAGCCTAGGAAGCTGTGTGAGACATGAAAGTTGC
>JAUKPP010264123.1:0-11650 GCA_032273245.1 Phyllaplysia taylori
AGACAAAACTTAAATGGTCAATGAAGGATGTGCAAAAAAACGTTTACTTTTATCTCTCACCGTTTTAGAGTTATTCACGTTTAGAATCGATCAATATAAAAAAAACACCCTGTATATAGGCTATCCTAATTTCCAACTTCTATAGTGTGGCAACCCCAGAACCACAAGGAGGGACAGTTAGCATAATAGGATTAACGCCCCTTGCAACACTATAAGGTCATTAAAAGAGACAGGACCTACAAATTTTACTTCCATCTCTAATAGGACAGGGGTCAGAGCTACAAGAAATCTATAAAATAAACAACAACCAGTGAACTTGCCGGGCCAAATCAACTAAAAGAAGGACAGAAAGAAAGAAAAACTGACCCAAAAAGAAAGACAGAAACAGAAGTAGGAAATTTCCCCCAATCTCACCTCCAGATCAATATTCTTGGGGTTTTTTTTATGTACACATATCACTTTGAAATATATAGGCTAACCTAATTTCCAACTTCTATAGTGCTGCAACCCCAGAACCACAAGGAGGAACAGTTAGCATAATAGAGTTAATGCCCCGCTCACCTCCAGGTCAATATTCTTGTCTTTGATCGACTTCTGGAAGTCCCAGTGGTTGATGACGCTGGTGGAGAAACTGCGACACATCTCTGAGCTCTGCATGTTTGGGATCTGGAAGCGATCACCAGCCTCTGACTCCCGCTGCGCCCAGATGCGATCGATAAAAGGGCACAGTTTGGAAGCTTGGAGGAGATGTTGGGAGGCAGCTTGGTCCCCGCAGCTCTTGTGCATGGTAACAAGAATCTCCTCACGGGGAAATTCGCCCAACCCGTTCAGGTGAGTGTACTGAGAGAGAGAGGGAGAAAAATTCCACATGAGAATGCCTTCAGGCTATGAGCCTTGTAAAAATAAATGTTTTAAATTGTTGGAAGCTATTAGTTGAGAGAAGATAAGTTTGGTTACAGTTTTACGGCACTATCAACATTGTAATGTCATTAGGAATTAGATTAGGACAACAGTAAAATATAGAAAGAAGTAGAAGGAGCAGACGACACAAGAGCGCCCGCCAAACACCCGCAAGAGAAGATAAGATGAGATAAGATAAAGCAAGATAAGAAAAGATAACCTTTACAATCCCTAAGGGAAATTTGGTGGCACAGGTTTACAGCTACAAAAGTCCATTCAAGAATAGGCTGAGGACTCAGCAATGACCCTGCTGGCTTTCTGGATCATTCTCTATTAATTTTTATTGCAAAGTAGCTAATTTGTTTGGGACACACGTTAATTTGTTGAAACAGTGGGTGCTTTGGGTCTCTAAGGATGACTGGATTTTTTTCCCACATTTTATAATTGTGCTGTCAAACAGAGAGTTGTCTCTAGATGTTATTTCACCAACCTTTGGTATGATATGGTTGCGTTTAGACTTGTAGTTTTCTCCAGTATTTTTATTACACAATCGAACAAAACAGATCATGCAATGGTAGCCTTGTAAAACATATATTCTTAATGCGCTGACCCAAATTTGCCTGCCAGGCCCGGAAAGTCTGATCACGCCACGGCTGGCTGCGCGTGACCGCAAGGGTTTTTTGTACTTCTGCCTGTGTGACTACAAAGTGTTAAAGAGCGTTTGGTTAAGCACACAATCATCCAATCAGACTCACCAAACTCTTTCGATTCTGAACACAGAGCTCGACAGCCTCCCTCATGTTGCCATGGCAATTCAAGTACGCAGACTGTGCCTCGGCCAAGGAGAGCTCTCCAACACAGTTCTCCTCCTCCTCTCGTCCCTTCTCTTGAGCACGCAGCGCCACCTGGTTCACGTTATTGGTCCAATTCCCTCGCAGCCACTCCACAGGGTCCACATCCTGGTTTTGACACTGGACAAGGGCTATGCCTACCGCGTCCACTTCAAAGCCTGCCTTGTCTGCCATCTGTATAGGAAATATCAAATGACAAGTTTTCAGTGGCACAGGTCCTCACCTCTTCTCGTCTGATGGTCAAATATTTTATTTGCTACCTTGCTTGAAAATTCCAACTGACTCAAAAAAATTTGAAAGCAAAAATACCTTAATTAGTCACTTTATCACATACAAAAGGCTTTTTTTTTAAAATTCAAAACTGACTGACATCATACCTAAAAACACACTAGTCCAAATTTCCCAACACTTTCAACCTATCTTTCTCTCCTGTATTGTCTATTTGTTTAGAATTCTATGGCTCAATGGGGTGTCGTTGGCCCAGCGGTAGAGCACCCGCCTTCAGATGAGGTGGTCCTGGATTCGAAACCGTGGATGTTCACTGGGATTTTTTAGGAGTTTTCATTGCTTTGACCCCAAGCAACTAGTTTTCATAAATCATGTAACAAATGTCTTCCTGACCTTCACCCAGTAGTTGAGCTGAGCTCCCTCGGCCTCCATGGTTTGAATCTTCTCTGTCTGGCCCAGGCGGCCCAGAAGTTCCTGTATGCTGCCCTCTTGTCCCGGCTGAATCATTCCAGCACTGCCAGGACTCGATGGGGCTGGGGAGACCCTTGATGGCGGCGTTAAAGTTGTGCCTGTACTTCGATCGTCTACAGAGCCTTGCTGCTTGCTTGTAGCTCCTATATGGGGAGCAGAAGATGGGGAAGGGGTTCGAACCCCTTCACTTTGTCTCTGTGAAGGAGAAGCAAGGAATGTTTATAAATATGACATAAACACATAAAACATATTTTCCTGTAGACAAAAACCACTCAAACGACAGTATAATGGACACAATTCCTACAAAGAAATTTTCTGAACCATTTAAAACTTTGTAGTCACACGAACAGAAGGACAAAGAAGCCTTACGGTCACACACAGCCAGCCCTGACGTGATCCGACTACTCGGGCCTGGCCCATATATGCGCCGTGTGACTGGATCGGCAAATTTGGGTCGGCGTATATATGCACCGAGTGACTACAAAGTGTTAAATCTATTCCATGGCTGATGAGTAATTAATAATCAAGATTGCAACAAGCTAAACCAAAAGCCAAGCCTAGAGAAAGTAATAACAAAAATAAATTGCATTTATTTGGAGGAGATCTTTCCCTTGGAAGAAGGCTCTATGCACTTGCAATCTGGTATTATACCACAGAAGTGGATAAGGAGATGAGTGGCTCTACAACGGAGATAGTCTATAATGCTATACATTTTCATGGGCCTGAAGAAGACATGGGTCCCCTCGTAAATTTGCCCACCCCACATTTTTCACTTTTATATACATGTATTTCACCGTTCGTCATTTCTTGAGGACCATACAAGTTCTACATTCATCATTAAAATTATGGCATACAGTTTATTGAGGTTGTGGTGTGTGATTATTTTCTCTACTTGTTTCTATACCACAGACGTAGATAAGGCATGAGTGGCTCTCCATCAGAGATGGTATTGTGAGGGATCCAATCGGATTCAAACAGGGTGGTGATAGGGGTATAAAAGTATATTAAAATTATGATATACAGTTTGTTGAGGTTGTGGTGCGTGACTTTAGCTCTACGTGTTTCTATACAACAGACTGTGCCAGTCTCAGAAGTGCAACTTTTTCCGATTTCTCTAAAAACGCACACATGAGCACTTGTATTAGATTTTGTTTTTTTATCATTGTGACCTGAAGAAGTTTGGTGTCCAAACGAAAATTTGTCAAATTCTACATTAAACAGTCTACCATGAATCATGCCATCTCATTCCAATTCTGAAGTCTGGTTGAGTTTTGTAATTTTTACTACTGTTTGTATTTCCACACACGTTGCAAGCTCTTTCGAATCCTTTGGGATCCCAGATTGCAGTATCTCTGTTGGAGAGCCTCTTTCATCCTCGTTTGTATACCACAGACCAAACGCATTCTAAAACAATCTCAACTTCCTGGAAAGTCTAAAGATATTCTGAGACACCAACTCACGGACGGCGGGGAGATCTGTGAAGGACTTGATGACCCCGTCTGCTGTGAACTCAGTAGGGTCTGTGGAGGCACCTGGGGGCGATTAGCGAGACCATGTGGTCCCTGGGACGGATGAGACAGATTGTGTGCTCCTTGATGTAGATAGTGCTGCTGCTGCTCAAACTGCTGCTGAGATTTCTTCTTCTCTTGCATGACCTGTGAGATATTGGATATTTATGTTTGTTTTGCTGACATTACGCTGTACGATCAACACTGTAGTGTTAATTAGGCATCAGAAAATTGATTCATGAAGAAAATTTGGATGGGTATACCAGACAGTCAACATGGCAAAAATTCAACATGAACAAGGAAATGCACACATTACCAGTAAAAAGATAAAGGTACAACGCTAAGGTCGCACCCTTCACTCACAGAAGCAACGCATTCTCACAGTTTCTACATTAAAAAGGCACTCTCCAACCAACCCTTCTAAAAGAAACTCATTTGAACAAAATACAGTTTGCTAAAGAGTGTCTTTTCCCTGAGAGGTTCAAGTCTTACCTCATCCTGGATCCCAGCAATTCTTGCTCCGGCATTCTGCAATTTTATCTGCTGCAAATTTGGATCCTCAGACGGCTGATCTTCATTGCGGTTCCTTTCATCACACAGGCCGGTGAGAAACTCGATGAAAGGATCACTGGGCAACTCGTCCGGGTTCTCGTCGCTCGTCTCATCTTCTAAGCCCAACAAGCTGTTGCAGTTGTTTTCTTCTGCCACCTCATCGCCAGGGATGCTGACCAGCTGAGGGTTGTCCGATGTTTTGTGGCAAATCTCACAGACGTTTCCCACGCCTTCGTTGATGAAGGTGCAATGTTCACAGTGCCACTTTTTCACCCTGGGGCAAAAATATGTTTGTTTTGTTTCATTGAGTTTTTATGGTGTTATCTCAACTATGATGTCATCACAGTGCAAGAAGTAGATTATCTTTCGAGAATTTTCCTAAATAATATGTATTGATATTTTAACTATTTTTTCAATCGCTATTATACAACATAAAGCCATAAAAAATTCATTTCTAAAAACATCAAGAACTATGAATAACGCTCTGTTCAGCTTTGTGTACGTGATTATAAATGTCTGCCACCAGCAAATATGGAAGAGGCTTATGAGAAATGAGAATATTAACATTCACATTATGAAAAGCATAAAACACAATACAAACAGGAGTCGCTAAAAAAATTACCCTTCATTTGCATTGTCTGCTATCTTTGGTGGCGGGAAGGTGATGTCGAGCCTGCTATTTCTAGCTCCAGTGGGCAGTTGTTTGGGTCTTGGTGGCAGAGTTGGGGGCACAGGCCGGAGGTCAGCTTTCACTGGCACCTGTCAAAGGGGACAGAATCATTTGCTTACCATTTATGCTAGCATGTCAGGCACTAAGAGAAATCAGTGAATGACATATCTTTAATAGTAGTAATAAATTAAATAGCATATAGACAGCACATTACCAGTTTCTAAAAAATACTAAACGCGCATTATAATGTAATCACGTTTTAACATCAGCAGATGTAGGGAATGTAGAAAAATAATAATTGTCAAGATCAGTATAAATAAATATAATAAACTTTGAATCCTTAGATACATAGAGATGAACATATCATTACTATTATCAGTAGTATTATTAATTAATTATTAATAATCATTACAATTTTGGTTATTACAATACACAAAAATGATCTGAACTATGATTCATTTCTTCTTCTATGTATAGACATGCTCCGGGATATAGGCCTACCAACTTTTGTTTGGACAAAGAATGACCCGAGTAGAAAGTTCCTACAAGATAAAAGAAAACTAATTTCCTTATCACTTTCACCTCTGCCAGCAAAATTTTCTATGCAGATATTTTATCATTCACAACCCACAAATCTTCTGATGAGATGGGATGTACTTAATTGATTCATAAAGAAAATTTGGATGGGTATACCAGACAGTCAACATGGCAAAAATTCAACATTAACAAGGAAATGCACACATTACCAGTAAAAAGATAAAGGTACAATGCTAAGGTCGCACCCTTCACTCACAAAAGCAACGTATTCTCACCGTTTCATCATTTAAACTATTCTCGACTGGCACTTTTGTAGCCGGAGCTGGCCTGATGGCACCTGACGGGGACGTTACAGCGGCGATTGGAGGTGGTCTTGGCGGAGGTTGGCCATGTGGCGGTCTTCGAGGCGAAGTTTGTGAAGACTGTGGAGATGAAAAAACGACAATTATAAAGTTATAATATTTAAAACTCCCAAAAAAGGCCACAGTTTGAGGAATCATCTCATGGCAAAAACATGAATCAAACTCACTGTCACTCAAATGCAATGATCCATCGTGAACTTAACTGAAAGGAAGTTTCTGAAAGAATTCTATTGGTCCATTCACAGTACTGTAGGCGTGAGAAAGAACACAAGGAACTCAAAGTATTTCCTCTCACTTAATCTATAAACTGACATCAAAAGGGAGCAAATAGACTTATGTGCCATTCTTTTCATATGAATTAGTTTGAAACGTAGGAAACATGTTCATGTGCACCATTCCCTGGTAACATTATGAGACACAAGACAGAAATGTGCACAACAGCCCAATAAATTTTGAGCCATGTCTTATAAGGCATTTTTTATGCCCACATTATAAAACAACGTGCAAATTTGTAGAAATTCTCAGGACTTTATACTTACAAGGATAAAAGAAATCCTGGATTCAGGATAAATACTTTTGATGCCCATCTCTGATAATAGCTTTAATACAAAACATAAACTATGAACACTTAAAAATAAGGAAATGCCCAAACTCAAATCACCTGGACTTTTTCCTCCTGCGTCTGATTTTGAATTTTGTCTTTTGGGGCAGACGTGTTTGCCGCTGACATTCTGAGTTGGCTGACAGCCGCAGCTGGCACGTGATTGGACGCTGAAGCTCCAGCGGTTGGCTCAACTCCGCCCTCAGCTCCTGCTGACAATCATAAACAAAGTTAGAATGGTGGTCTACATATATTGCTATCTCCAAGAAACAAGTGGACAAGCGCCAAATTGAAATTTTACAGGACAGCTATAAAACTGTTTCATTTTTCAAGTAGAAAGGTGGGAACAATGTGGTATTCAACTTTTGCAAATTCATTTGCATCTATTGTAGAGATCTGAACTTTAACATAAAGTGCGCAACTTCTTTTTTGTCTGTTCTGTAACAAAATAATGTAAACAAACATTTTCTTAAACTGAGGCTTATCAGGCTGTTACTGCCAGGTAGTGATATACAGATTACATTGTTGCACATGTAAATTAGACAAGACTTGACTGTAAGGTAGAGTATAATCATAATTCTGTCCTCCTTAATGTTCAGTGGGTTCAAACGAAATGTTCACATACATGTAGCTGAATCACAAACCATGCGTTTAGAGCTGAATTAAGCTGAATTAGTGGAGTTTTAAGATCTTAGCAATAATGTAAGCTATCACAGGAAAGAGGCACAGAAATATAAAGGTAAAGATATACCTCCAGGTCTGTTCATTAAGTTTCCAATGGGTTGGTCTACGTCTGGAGGGAAGTAAATAGGCTGCTGGGTGTTCACTTTCTGTTGTTGGTGTTGTAGTTGTTGTTGTTGTGGGGGCAGCTTGACCACCACCGTCTCTTCATCCAGCTGCTGCCTGAACCTTTCCAATGCCTGCTTCTCTTTCATCATATTCCGCTTACGTTTTGACATGTCCTTGTACTCATCAGTGTCAAAAAACTCATCCTCACTGACCATCATCTTTTCGTTTATCATATCATCCAAATCTTTGATATCCCCCATTAGATTCTCGATATTCAAGTCACATTTTTGTCTCTTCTTCTCTTGATCAGGTTCCCGCATCAAACGGTCGACAAACTTGGAGCTAAACATGCTCAGAGCCGCTGTTGACGAGGAGGAGGAGAGGAGTGACGGTTTTCTCTGACTGGTGTCATAGTGAGACACAGGTTGACCTTCAGACCCCGAGCTCATCTGCCAGTTTAGATGTCCTCTGTGACCCGGAGGAGGGGTTGCAGGATTGTAGCTGCTCGGTACAAGAATATTTCTGGCTGGCCCCATGGCTAACGATGTCGGATGCTGGCTGGGATACCCAGGGTAGTTCGCATTTACAGAAGGATTGACATGGCTCGGAGCAGCACTGGGGGACGGGTACCTCAGAGGCTCCGAGGTTGGGAAAGGCGGCATCTGATTGGCCGGTGGAAGAGATTGCATGGGGTAAGTATTGGCTTGGGACGGTACTGCGTCTTGATACTGATAAGGCGGGTGTGGCTTCATCACATCTTGGCGTTGGGCATACATCAGAGGGTTTGCACTATTATTGCTGTTAGCGTTGTTGGCTAAGCTCATCGGTAGCTGACCCGGATAAGCCATCCTCATATTCTGGTAGTGAATTTGCTGAGAAATGTAGTCAGGTATCTGCGCTCGATGTGCATTCATACCTGTGGCAGGAGGATAAGGCACTCTGGCAGGGTACATCCCTTCTTGACCGTAGAGTCTAGGCCGGATGCCTGGGTACTGAGGGCCTGGCAAGGACAGACGCTGACTAGGATACATAAGATTTTGCTGAGCAACAAACTGGCCTGGATTAGGGTGGACGTTAAGATTGCCGTCCATCCCAGGTTGACCGTAGTGATGCGCAGGATTCCCACCACTGGCCAGCGGCTGGCTGTAATTGTTTGAGCTGTACACGTTGTCGGGATGAGCTGCTTGTGACATCTGAGGACTAGCGAAGTAGCCCCCCTGGTGGTGCGGGGGCATGGGGGAGTGTGATCGCTGCTGTTGGAGCAGGTGCTGCTGATAGTCTAGAAGCTGTTGATCACTTGGCCCATGGATAGGATCACCCCTAGACGCAGAATAAAAGAAAAGAATTGGCTTCAACAACAGAAACAATTTTCAACCAAAAACTGCAACTGATACACATAAGTGCTTGATGAACAAATTGATTTCACTCTGGAAAGCAGGTTCAAATCGA
Organism: Phyllaplysia taylori; assembly: GCA_032273245.1. Taxonomy (NCBI): domain Eukaryota; kingdom Metazoa; phylum Mollusca; class Gastropoda; order Aplysiida; family Aplysiidae; genus Phyllaplysia; species Phyllaplysia taylori. The sequence continues at coordinate 8,919 of JAUKPP010264123.1, forward strand.
GCTGAAAGGGATATTACATCATAGAACATCCCAACAGAATGACGAAGATACTCAATTAAAGAGCTGCCCCACAAGGGCTTCAAATTTCCATCCTTTGAGTGACAGACAAAGAGGTTAACAATTTATGTCACAGACTTCAGAAGTAGCATAAGATGCTGTCACTCACCCAGCAGCCAGGAGATCCTGAGAGGTGTTTGCTTGATGGTTGGGCTGTGCCGGTGACTCTGAGCGCCTTTGGGTCTTACTACGGGATGGCACTTTGTATCTGAAGATGATGAATAGTTTATATAATTTAAAACTCAAGTGGTAAAAAAATATTCAAAAGAACAAAAAACAGTTCCTCATTCCCGCACTGTCTTGAACACATTTTTCCACATAGACCCTAAACGATAAGAAAAAAAAGATGCATTTCGCTAGCTGGATGCAAGAACCCTACAAGCGCCAATAAAGATAATGGCACGTGTCTGGTTCATGCACCCAGCCAGCGATTTGTTCATGCAAACAGAAACTGAACAGAGCTACATGACAAAACACAAAAAGAAAAAGAAGGAAAAGCTACTACCATGTATATTTTCTCCATTAACCCTTTCCCTGTTATGTCTAAAACTGCTCCAGGCTAATAATACAGGAAAAGATGAAGAGTGGCAGAGAAATGGCCAATTGCATGATGTTCTTCAGAACTGGTTACACCTTTTTTAACGAACACACAATCGTTAGACATTCAACAAGTATGAGTTCATGACAAACTGTATGGATCTTCCTGTCAATTAATTCCTGTACAGAATCTTTACTGTCCTGCAATCATAGCAAAATGCATCCTGAGACTGTTTCAGAATACCTCTGATCTGTAAGGGTTATAACAGACTGTAAAGAACATAGATCCAGAGTTGCCAACCTCTGGGAAGTCATTTCAGTAAAATCCAAACCCATTTTCAGTAATTTCAAAACTTTTTAAGTAGTAACCAGCTTTAACGGAATAACAAGTCATGAGCAAAAAGCCAATACCACTCCAACTTTCAAAACTTTCAAGTTCATTTCGCTTACAGTATTATTAAAAAAATCTTCTGAAAGTGAAAAAATGGAGACACATGGAATCTTGAAACATTCACTTTCTCAGTTACTGGAGCAGATTTTGTTCACTAGACATGCGCTTTTATTAAAGCAACATGACATATGTAGTCATCCCTCCCAGCATGAGCTATGCCACTATCCAAGCAATACATTGAGCAAAATGTGAAATTTAGGCACTTTTCATTCAGTTAAAAGAAAACAGGGTTATTCCTGACTGCAAGCAAGTTTTAACTCTTGGCTCCTTTGGACTCGGAGGAGAAGATGAAGCTGGCGTACTGGGTTTACTGCCTCCATCTTCAAGAAATCTTTTCATCTTGAACAGTTTAAGCTAGAAAAAACAACAACTTCAAAACAGTCTGAATACAGCGATTTGCAGAAACTTACAGAGATTTGAATGGTAAACACATCAAACACATATTAGTGAATCAAAAGCAAAAACGTTTTCATGACTGGAAGTCCTATTGGACATATGTTATCGCTCTTCCGCTTTTGCTTCTTCATGACACTCTTTCGTTTTCGTAGTTTCTGTAAAATCTATGAATGCTTTTTGCCGTAGTCCCATAATCTAGAGTGCGATTCCGCAGAGGTTGGCAACTCTGTAAATCCTGCTTTTGAGTGAAGGGTATACGCTATATAGGGCAATTTACTATCATTAATACTACTGTGATTTTTAATGTCTAACCTGTTGACAGCTTGTGTGTCTTGTGCTGTGACGCCGTATGCTCCGTCGACGAGAACACCCGTGCCGTCTCCATCCATTGGCAGACTGGAGACGGTGCTGATCTGCTGGACAACGTGGCCGTGGCGCTGTGGGTGCTGGTGCCATCTGATGTTGCACGGGTCGCACAGCGTTTTACGTTTGCACTCGACACAGAAAGCCACCGCCTCATCTCCACACACATCACAAGCTGTGGACATAGCAGCAGATGGATAAATATACAGGTCTCTATTACTTGGGCCCAATGGTTTATATATGACTGCATTTATATAGCGCATATCCCAGCTTGAAAGCAGGATCTATGCGCTTTACAATCAATCATTGAATCCTTCAATGATTTGTCTGTGGCCAAGTGATAAAGCCCTGCTCACAAATGAATTTTATGACTCCGACCCCCTCCCATCAATAGATGTAAAATTTAATGGTCCTGCCTCTTCAATGAGGGAAGAAAAAAAAAACGTTCTCCTCTTCTTTTTTAACGGTTGTCCTGATTTATGTGGAAGACCTGAGTTCGAAGAGGCCTGTCTCTTAAATGATCCTTTAAGTGTTGCAGAGGATGTAAAACTGGTAACCAAAACATGAAGACAGAAACAAGGACATAATACATACCTAATCTGCTGGTGTAAGATGAGGAAGACGTATGCTGCCCACCACTGCTATTCATTGCCATAGCCATATCCGGGACGTCCACTAACTCCTGGATGCCCTCTGCAACTTCCTGATACAAAGAGCAAAATTTCAATTGAGTAAACAAAGTAAAATAGTGCACATGACATACAGAAGTTTCTCCTACAATGTATTTGCTCAGTGCAGTAGTTCTGAACTTTCTAGGCCTACTGGACCCCTCAACATTCACACAAGCCTTCACCAGTGCTTCCAACAGACAAAGCCCAAAAGTAAGGAAAATGCCGGGGGTCTGGGGGCCTATGCGGCCCCCAGCAGG